>PVIC010029405.1:0-22546 GCA_004025085.1 Thryonomys swinderianus
TTTCTCTCTTTCTCTCTGCTTCCTACCCACTGTGAGTTAAGTAGCATTACACAACCATGAGCTTCTGCCATCCTATTTCTTAGAACAAATCAGATCATAGACTGAAATCTCCAAAATATATTTCTCCTCCTTTAAGTTATGGATGGTGAGTATTTTGTCCCAGTGATGGAAAAGCTAATACACCAGATGACTGTTTTTATCTGAGGATAAGTAGGCATAATTAAGTGGTTTATTTAACTCTGTCAAAATGGCACAACTGAAAGACGTGGCCACTGATTGCATCCCCCCTTTGGACCACAGTGCATCAGCGTCAGGAGTTTCATAGGTCTGTATGCAGAAGAAATCAAGCCTAGTCAGACTCCTTCCCCACCTCTCTGTACCGTCGGCATCTGTGTCCTGCCTATGCCGAGCACAAGGGCGTCACTGGGAAGTTTAAAATCAGTTACAAAACTCTGCTCCTCTTCTCTCACACTTAGAATCTGCATATCAGCTGACGGTACCGTGTGATCGCAGGTAGTGTGGCCGGCGGTTTCCTGGGAGCACCTCACTCTTCTCCACGTCCAAGCTCACCCTCGGGTGTCATCAGATACACGTGTTGTCTCTCCATCAAGCGTCCTCCACGATTCCTTTATGACACTCTGAGTGGTGAGGTTATCACAGCTGGACCCGGAGGGGTCGATGCTGTGGGGTCCTAGCCATGGCCAGCCTCGCCCCCATCGGAGTTTCCCCAGCCATTCCCATGCCAGGGCTTCAAGACGGTGAGACAGAAGCCAGATGAGCCCTGCTTGGGTCCAGGTCTCTGCTCTCTGCCGTCGGACGGTGATTCAGCCTCTCAGAGTTCAGTTCGCTCCTGTAGGAATTGGAGAACCAATACCTTCCATGGATGCTTTAACCTGGAGTTAAACGCAGTGGCAGAGCCCTGGTCTGCACAGATGTCCCAAGGAAGGCATTTCTTATCGGTGTGATTTCTCTGCCGCAGGCTTCTGGAGAGAGGGTGGCGAGCTGTGTCCAGGCTGGATGCCACCCAATGGGTCGCTACCACTCACCAATAACAAGGACCCTCAGAGTCCTGGGCAAGCATCCTGCCCCCGCCACTAATGGGTGTGGAGCTTCAAGGTGAGAACAGCACAAGGGCACGGACAACGTGAAAAATACTAAGAAGCTTTCAATCAAGGAGAACAAGAAATTAAGGTTCATGGGTCTCAACGTGGAATTTCAAAGGAAGGTGGAAGAAAGAGCCCCGTCTGACACAAACACTGTCGGTCTAGAGTGGAACAAGATTGTAAGAAACAAGAGGGAGGCGGATGGGCCAGTTGCTTAAGTACCGTCTGCAGCTGTCACTTGCCCTGGGCAGTGCCAAGATCTCTCCACGTGGCGCGGCCCAGCTCTCGGGTGATTTGCGCATTCTGAAAGAAAAACACCTCACCCTGCTGTGGACACAGCCCTGAGCACCGTGTGCCGAAGTGTTCTCGGGTCGTGCAGGAGGACAGGGAGACTCAGAGGCCTCGCGGAGCCTGACCGAGGTCACCGGTCTAGTGACAGAGGAGCCCGAACGACAAACAAATGCTGCCTGACTCACGCACACCGACTCTGCACTCAGGAGAACAACCTCGCACAGCCGTCCAGACCTCAGAACCAGCCGCAATCCGAGATGTCAGCTGCTGACCCAGTGTTGCTTCCTGTGGCGGAATTTCCCTCGACGCCTTCTCTGCCTACCTGCTGGGCCTTCCCTACTGCTAGCAAAACAGAAGGCCAGGGCACCCTTACGCGGTGCCGCATGGCACAGGCCCAGTGCCTGCCACGGACAGCCGTTTCTCCCGTACGCTGTACACGACAGCCCACGTGCGGCCTCTGCCTCTGTGTGGGCAGCGAAGGTAACGGCTCTGCTCCGTGGCCTCTGTCCACACACAAGGACCACGTTCCGAAAGTCCCAGCGTCCCAGGCCGGTGGCTGAGAGCACAGAAGCCCCGGGAAGAGCCTCCGGCCCCGGTGAGCCTTTGTGCGCGAGAGCAGATCAGGCCGCTATGCAGTTTCCTCCGCAGCCTCCCTATTCCTCCTTTTCTCCCGTGCCCACCTGGCTCTCCTCGCGCCCGCTGCCTGTGGAGACGAAGGGCTCCGTTTTCTCTCCACGGCCCCTTGTCCCACCCTCTGCCCGCCAGTTTCTCATTTCCGGGCACCTTCAGTGTGCGTGGGGTGCTCTGACCGGCCACCCCTTTGACCCGTCTTTACGCCTCTGCTCTCTTTATTTCCTTCCTCTTGTCTCCCTTCTGCTTAGACTCCGCGTGTGAGGAGAGCAGGCGGCGCGTGGCTTGGCATCGGGGATCCTCTGCTCAGCACAACCGTCTCCCACGCAGGCCGCGGTCCCCGCCGTCCCCCCACCCTGTCCACCGGTGCCGGTAGCTCTCGGGCCACTGGGAAAACCGAGCGCGACAGAGTGCTTCTGGGTTGTTCTTGGCCTGCGTGGAGAATTTCACGATTCTCTTCACACGGCTGCTACAGGCTGAAGCTTCCGTAAAACCCAGAAACTAAGTACGGGGAGTTTGGGGGGTCTGAGGCTCTCACCCCCTTCAGCCTCTCGCCCCCTCACAGGCTTCATGACCTGCAGCTCCTTCCAAGCACCACGAAAGCCAGCGCGGCCTGTGGGAAGGCACCATCCCTGTGGCTTTCTGAGAATGCTCTTCTCGTGAAGGCCGTTCGGGAGTTTCCTGTGCGGCATCTTCCCCTGCAGAAATGAACTGGCATTTGTCAGCCTCACTCCTTATCAAAGCCCCGTGTAAACAGAAAGACAGATGGAAGATGGCGCCAGGTCAGGACAGTCAGAAGTTATGCAGCTGACCAGCACGGGTGACACCCACGCAGTCCTCCCTGTGAGGTGCATAAAGGTGGCCCTGAGACAGCAAGCGCCTCCCCGGAGCCCGGCCTCGCTGGGGGGGCCCTGCTGACCTCAGGAGGGCAGAGTCCCCGGAGAGAGGCACCGCGCAGGCTGCGAGGAGACCGCTCACCCCCAAGTCCCTCAGCTGCGTTAGGCCTGGAAAAGTCAGAATGACTCTGAAGTGCCCCATCGCAATCAGAGTGCTTATCGCCCTAGCTTGGCCGCCAGCCTGCTTTTAGCTCTCAGTTAATCTCAGAGCTGTCCAGCCTCTGCGGAGCGTGGGAGGCAGGAGGGGAGCGCCTGCTCCCTGCTGCGGCAGGAGGCACAGGTAAAGGGGCGGGCGTGAGTGAACCCGCCGTGCCCCAGAGCCGTCTTAACCGTTCCTCAAATGCAGTCCAGCTCCGAACAGTCTCGGGCAGAAATGCTCGGAACCTCGGCAGTGCCATAGAAGGCCGTGCCTCAAGAAAGAAGGAAATAGGTCAAGTCGGCTAGAAATTGGCTGGCATGTGCGTCCTGCAGACCCGAGGCTCCCACACGCTCAGGCAGGAGGATGGCAAGTTCGAGCTCAGCTCGGCTGAGTATCTGCGATGAAATAAAACCTAAGGAAAGGGCCGAGTGTGTGAAAACATCCGCGGGCACCTTCCAGCCCGCCGACTGTGCCTCGGCTAAGGGGTGCTCACTGTCTTCTTCTCCCCCCTGCCAGGAAACGATGCCGAAGTCTCACTCCCACTCGGGGGCCCGGGTCCCCACCACTGCGCTGCCGTGCTGTGTTCGCGTCACTTCGAACATGGCATTGGTCCTCTCTGCGGCTCAGCTTCATCCTGGGGAAATTAAAAATGCCTTTTGCATTGCCTCATCAAACTGTTTTAGAAGCTAAATGAAGTCCCATAATGCACATTAACAATGTGTGGCATATAGAGTTTCTGTGTTTTTGTTTATTCTGTTTCCCAGCAGGATGTGCAGTAGGCCGTGCCCAGGAGGACCCCAACAGGAGTGGAACCGGGAGGTCCCAGGAGCCGCATGTGGGAGCAGGGAAAGGGAGGCGGAGAGCAGGAGAACACTGAGAAGGTCAGCGCCGAGAACCTGCCCGTCGGCCCCTGCTGGGCAGCCCAGGCCCGGGCGCGGGAGAATGAAGGGCAAGAGCTGAGCTTGACACCCAAGACCCACAGTCTTCCTCAAAATGGCAGACTCTGGCCCCGCAGGGACGCTGCCCATCGCCTCCATGGGACATGCCGTCCGCGGGGGCTCTGCCTTACTTGTACCTGTCACCTAAGTCACACTGGTCTGTCTTGACACCAGTAGGAATTGAAAGTAGAAGACACCAAGCATGAATTTCCTTTCTGTAATCCTCAAAACAGCCCTCACCTTCTCAGGCCTTGCAAAGAAACATTTACACCGCCATCTTCAGAAGTAGCACGAAAGTGACATCTGCTGAACCATAAACGCCCTCTGAAACAAGAGGTACTAGTGACTGCCCAAGCCCCACATGCTTCTGGTGACTGAAGTCTCTCTGCAGACCACAGCAGTGAGCCTCATAAGATCTCAGCACAGTATTTTATAAAAGTTAGTATTATCAGGAATGGTATCAAAGGAGTTCGCTTTCAGGGGTGCTCATGTTAACCACTGCTGTTTACACCAGCATCAGAATTCCCTCAAGACTCTTCGTCATCAGTTGAACTGGTTGTTTCTTTTCTTCGGTAGCTAAACACCTCACGTAAGCAAACACTCCTGTCCTCTCAGGTTCTTATCTCCCAGTGGCCCACGCCGTAAAGGAGAGCCAGGAGGACCCTCCAGACCTCTCACTCCCTATCCAGAAATCTGTGAATTATTTCCCATGGTCAGAAGACCTTAGGTTTAGATTTCAAATGCCCTGTTCTTTTATTTACCTCTTTGACTTGAACAACAGAAACCTACATATTAAGTTATGAGCTTTAAAGTGAAGGTGACTTTGGATCCTTGAGGTGGGACCAGCAAATGTATGATCCTGCAGAAACCGAGAAATTTGTCTGTTAGGGCGGGAAGGTGGGGGGCAGGGGCAGGGGCAAGGCAGAGGAGATGAGCTGAAGGAGAAGGTGGCCTCGCAGCCACGCGGAACAGAATTTTGCGAACAATCTAAAAACTTTTGGACAGTCTTCTCAGAATATCTTAATAAAACGGTTAGCTAGGCAACACCTTGATTCTGACCTTGGAAGACCCAGAGCAGGAAGCCCAATTAAGGCCAAAGAGACTTAATCTACAGAGTTATGAAATCATAAAATCTACTGTTTTAAGATGATACATTTGTGGTGATTTTGGTAACAGACGTGGACTAATATTTCCACCAGGGACATTTCTCTAGCCATGAAATGGTCAAGTATAGTAGATGGCCCCTGTGCCTGGGGAGATTTCAGTTCAGTATGAACCTAGGGAGTGGTAGGCCTTCATTTGGGTGTGGGGAGAATAGTGGAGAAAGATAAAAGACATAGCCACCTCTCAAGGGAAGATCTCCCGAATGAAAAACTATTAGTCAAGTGGATCAAGGATTAGTAAATAAGAGAAAAGAGAATTCCTAAAAGTCTGCTCTGAGAATTATCAAGTAAGATGAAAGCAGGTTAAATAAACGATGTTACCTTTCATTCCCAATTATCAAGGATGTCCACCACTAGAGATCTGAGCGGTGACCTACCTCGGGTGTGGAGATAGGTTTCAGTCTGTGTCTTACCTAACAGAAGGAAATACTGTGCTCCAGAACATTCCCAAAGTGCATAGCACTGTACATAGCACTCAATAGTCTGGGAAGATACAAACTTCCTCTGAAAAAGGAAAACGGGTTGTCGTGATTATATAATAACCGAACAGCGATCTGGTTGTCTGCCTTCCCAGGAAGGTGAAATATGGCTGTGGTGTGAAAGCTGAGGACTCTGATCGCCCTGGCTCAAAGGAGGAGGACACCTCCGATGGGCCCTAGTGAGGCTGAGACACTTAACTCACAGAAACTCACACTGCAGGAGCCTGGTTTTGATTATCACTTTTTGGTGATGTAGCCAGTGGAGAAAATGACTCATCCTTTATGAGGTGTGGAAATGAGTGAACTAAGAAGTTAGTTACTGGGGAAAAAAAAGGGTTCGAGTTACAGTAAACAAGGTGCCATATATTTTCTGCAAAGTAGAAAACAACGGCAGGGAACACAGTGACAGCCTTGGTCACAGGTTGAAAGCAGCATGGGCCGAGGGTGGGCGGCTGACTCCTCCCAATAATTCCTTGGAGAAAACCAGAGACATGGTAGAGCAAGAGTCCAGCGGAGCAGAAATGATGATGCGAAACGAACTGAACCCAACGCTAGTCTTTCCTGAGCACTGGACTGGTACAAACTTGGGCGGAAACCCCGAAGGAGAGCATAGCTGAGTTTCGCCTGATGGTGTTTTGGTTGCCTTTGTTGATGTGACTTAAACATAGGCTGTATGTTTTTAGACCTTGTGCATCTACAAGGAACAGATGTTTCTTGGAATTACAGACATGTAGATTTATTTTGTTCAAGTCAACAAGGTGAAGGAAAAGAATAGAGCATTTTGGATGAAGTCTTCTTTAAAATTTTCCATCACACCATCTGCGTTCCCACTCATTTCCCAGATTCCTCGGGAAGGCCATCCGACTTGGCTTTCAGGCCAAAGTTACTCCAAATCAATTACTTAAACACTGCCCCAGTGGGATAATCTGAACTTGCAAGACCATGTGTGTCTTTTATGCTTACACTTTCTTTTCTTCTCTTTAATATAAAAACATCTGAAATATTTCAAGATTTTAGAGAAGTACAGAGAATAATTTATTGAACAGTACTGAAATAACAATACACCTTTGAAATGAACTTTTTTGTAAATTCATCATTAGATAGAATTATAAGAATTGCTGAAGGTATCTTATTGGTCCAAGTCAGAGACTCCACATTTTATTTCAAAATCTTTTCAAGAGTCTAGAATTTATAGGTTGGGGTTAAGCAATACTCTTGCCTCCCTCTGTATATTCCTTTCTACAAAAATTACTGTGTGTTCTTTTTAAAAAGGAAAGAAAGAAACCTTTTGTGGGACTTTGTTTTTGAAAATGTAATGTCTCTGAGTCAGATACTAGTATTATTTCTTTGTCTCCATGATTCTCCCTACACTGAGTACTATCTTCTTTTACTCAAAATGAGTCACTCATATTCTTCCACACCCTCCTGCTCTAGCAGAAGAGCTACCGCTAAGACTGCTAAAGAGTCATGATACCTCCCCACCCGTCCTGACGCCACCAAAGAATACATTGTCTGCTGCTCTGGCTTTCCTTCACTGTTTGCCCTTAACAAGCATTCAATCATTCTCCTCCCTCTGCTTGTAACCCACAGGTTTTCTATGCCAGCGAACCAACCAATTCCCGAACAGCATCTCCCTCCCACTCCCAAGCTCCATTACTCTTCTTTATCTCTGCCCTTTCTGAGCACACTTGGAATTCTTTGCTGTCAAACAATCTACAAGATGGATCTTCAAAAATAGCTAAGAGAATTAAGGTCTTCTTGAATTAGGCTGAAATAGTCTTGTAAAACTGTGCACTACTGTTTGGGAATGACTACTCATTTCCATCAAAGTCTGATTGGCTGAGCCCGCCTGAACGTAGGGGAAGCAGCACCCTGTGCTCCTGAGAACACATCCTGTGTGCATACTTCACGGAAGAGCGGGATGAATACCCTTTGCTTGTGGAAGTACAGGCAGAGGAGTGCTTCCAGAAGTAAGTAGCTTGTCTTGATTCACGTCTCACGTAGACAGAAAATGACCTCCACTCTGTGGCTCCCAGCGCACTTTCTGCTGTGTGGCATCAGCCGCCCAGTGTCTGGCAGAGCTGTGGCTCCGTCCGAGGAGGAGTGGAACAGACACGTTCCCTTGCGGGGCCAATAGCGTTTCTCCAGAGCACAGACACAGGCAGCTTCTCAGACCATGCAGCTCCCTGGTCCTAACGGGGCAGACCGGAGGATTCACGCTCATCACCCAGACAAGGAGACGGGCAAACACTTCTTCACAGGTATTATCTGTGTCACCTGTCTTCCATTTATTCTGATAGTAGCATTTCTTATGTAGTCATACACGGTTCATTCCAGATCATATTTGGCCAAGTACACGTGTGTGAAGGATGAGCCACGAGATCACAAGGTGTGATCTAAAAAGAATCACTCTGACAGTAAGACACCTCGCCATGCGTCCCCTCGAAACACGCCCCGTTGCTCTGAGCCACGAGCCTGACCTTCTTACCACTTAAGCAGCTCTGGAGTTCTCCTTCATGAGTAACTTCAGTTGTGCTGTCGTGGCCGCCTCACTGTCTCAAACTGATTAAAAATGTTGGTCTCCCTGGTCGCCTTGACTCTGGGGAAGAGTCAGAAGGTACACGGTGTCCGATCCAGTGAACAGTGCAGATGAAGACACGGTACCGTGTTTTGATGAGCTGCCTTTAGCTCTTTCTCGGTGAACAGTATTAGCGAGGAAGAATCCAACCCGTCTTTCCATTTCAATTCGGATCTACAGAGTCCACCAAATGTATACGCACTTCGGGAACAGGAAAACATATAAACATTTTAATACTCAATTTATAGACGCATCAGGAGATTAATACAAATTATCCTAGGACTCTACAGTGACGAGTAGTGCTCAGAGTGGTGGCCGTGACCTTCCAGACATTTATTAGTACAGCGAAGTGCTGCGGGTGACCTTGGTCACTGAGACGCCGCACCTGCATTTTCAATTTCTTGTCTAAGGGCCGCAGTGTGGTTTTCTGCAATATAAGACCTAGCACTCTTCATACAAGGGGAATAATATCTGTTGACGAAACATCAACTTACTTCTTTATCTTGAAGGAGGTATACATTTTTTTGCACACTGTCCTTTTACCTTGGGTTGGGTTAGGTTACCACAAAATTGTAAAATCAGAATTTCTTCTTAAGAAAGAAAGATTCTCTCAGCTTGCATTGTGAACTTTGTGGAAAGTTCAGTTTGGAGGCATTTTTGTTCAGGTGAAGGGTTGGGTCACGTCTCATTTCCTCAAAATAGTTCATCCATCTCAGCCTCTCAAGCCGAAAGAATCGAATCCCAACATATGTTTTATTACTGTTTCTTTAGGATAGTGAGGGAGTCTTGGAATTTAACATCTCCCTGAAGCAGAAGAAGTTAAAGGCCCTTTGCGTCCTCCAAAATCAAAATCATCTGTGGAGGGAGGACTGAGGCTTCCTGTGGAAAGTACAAACTTTAAAGGTTTCTGTTTTCACCGCTCATCTGAATTCATGTAGGATTTATGATCTCATAGTATGTGCAAGCCGGAAAGCCTCCTCTTAGACAGCAGTTGTCCCCGTAGCTTCTGTGAGCGTCAGGCCCCAGGCGGAGGGCAGGCGGTGCAGGTCCAGATGTGGGGAGACATGGGCCCGCCCCGTGGGGCGCGAGACGTGGGGTCACGCGTGTGGACTGAGTGTGCGCACTCTGCTTCCCTTGCACGACTTTAAATGCTATTATTAAATGGCTGTTACCCTTTCAAGAACCTTTGCCTACTTCAGCTTCGGGAAATCACATAAAATCAACCTCCATCCAGTTATCTGTTGGTGCTTTTCCTTGCACATGATCTGTTCTTTGTGTCAAGGGCGGGGTGGGGAATCAAAACCACAAACCTCTCTACCTATTCAAGCATCACACATTGTGTAGCGATTATCGGCGAGGACTGCAGTGCTCCCCCAGCGAAGCCAGGCCTCCTCCAGCAGCCCCTCCCCCAGCCTCTGCAGCGCCAAGGCAGGCAGGGCTTCTGTCCATCCCAGACAAGAGCTTACCCTGGAGTTGGACCTCAGTCCACTACCTTGGGTAAATTATGATTTCTTACATATATTGGATTGTAATTAAAACACCTTTTAGAGACACTAAGCAGAGAGGTGAAATAGAAATTTGAGGCCAAACTTCTGAACGTCCAATCACTTTGCGTGTTATACAGGTAAAAGTAACCTAGAAGGCTGGGTGGAGAAGCAGCTAGAAACACTGAAGATAGAGAAAAAGTGCCCCAAGAGCATTGTGGAACCCCTCCCAGGAGCCGGGGTATCTCCGTCGCATACGGTATGTCATCATTGTCTTACTTGATGACCCTTTTAGAAACTTATATAAAATTACATAAAATACCATAAACTAAATTACCAAAACACCAAATCCATCATCTTGATATACCCACTGTTTTATTTTATCTCCTCTGTATATCATAATTTATATCTATACTTTTAAAATGTCACTCCTCATTATGTGTACCATAGTTTACTTTCTTGCTAGACTCTCAAGAATGCTTCGTTTAAGCCTTTACAATCATCACTTCAAATAGTTCCATTGAGCTGATGTAACAGAAGTTAAACAGTTGCTGAAAACTTCCCCGCTGTGTAACAGAGAGCACGTGACCTCAGCCACACAAACCCAGAGACTTCTCTGCTAGACGGCAGTGAAAATACCTACATCATGGGGTTATTGTCAAGGATTAAGTGAGCTAATACACAAAGCACTTAAAGCAGTGTCTGGCACTAGAAATCCCAGTATTTCTTTAGTGAATGTCTTTAAGATAGTGTCCTTTTAAGTTATGTCCTTTAGAATAAGTTGTCAGGAATGAGATTCTTAGGGAAAATTGCTTTAATATCTTCATCCTAATTAAAATGATTTTCTAATGGAACTTGAAGCACTTCAAGTGCACTGGATTATACATTGTGATTGTCAAAAGACAGCTAGGAGGTTCGTATATCTGCCTGGTGTGGGGCAGCACATGCTCCTGAACGCGCTGAACTGACTAGATTCTTGCTTGTTACATTCCGAAATGACACAAGGAAGAAATTCGTAAAAGTCCTACCAGTTCGATGATGGATGAAATACCCTAAGCACACTGCACAGCCACACGCGAAGGGCTGCCCTTGAGGCCTGTCAGCTCCACCGTTTAAACTCACGAGTACAAAGTCTTATTAATCAAAAGGCATGTTATACAAGCAAAAGTTCAGAACCTCAAATATCGCTGCAAATGTGGGTAGTTCCGAAGGGCCAAGGAAGAGCGTCGGGCCTTGTCTGAGCCGTGAGCAAAGGAATGTTAGGGCTTTGCCAGCATCGGCCCCGCCTCGGCACGTGGCAGCGAGAGTCGCTCACGGTCCACGAGAAGCAGGACGGACAGGACCCTTCATCTGGCCAAGTAGCTTTTAGGATCCACAAACACAAGTCAAAGAACAAGAAATGACCGCAGAGATCACGGCTCCGTGTGCTGCTCCGGACTCACCGGCGCTGTGCTCCAGCTAGTACTGCTCCCCACGGTCAAGGCGCCCTTCCTCCTGTGCACACCTTCCCTAGTAAGAGCCAGCCGTCTTAGAAAGCCCGCTTCCTGCTCGAGCCCTGCCCCGATGGGCCCAGGGTCACCATGTTGTTTGCACAGAGGTGAAGACGGCAGAGAAGGGGAGACGCAGGAATACAGCGCCTAAGAGAAGGTCTTGGAAAAAGCTAATGTGTTGGAGAGGAGACAAAGACACAGCCGCACACTCGGTGCTGGGCAACGTCTTGGAGCTGAGCTTTCTGAAGGAGGCATTGATGGATCCGGGACGGGAGTCAGACTCGGCCTGGACCCGGCTCTCGCTGTCCTTTCTCCGGTGAGGGAGGGGTTCTCAGCCCTGCGGGTCCCCAAGTCCCCACAGGCTGAAGAGCTCCCACGCCTGCACCAAAGCGTCCCAGCCCTTCACGTCCTGTGAGAACGCATGTCCCTGTTGCTCAGGGACGCCCCTCAGCACCCGAGTCACGGAGCAGTTGGGGTGGACAGGATTCAAAACTGCTTGCAGGTTATTATAAAGGGGCCGTGGCAAGGATACTCTGTGTGCCCTGAAAAAATTCCATTGTGGGCATTCCACTAGAAAATGGGCTTTTGTGCCTTTCATAGATTACGGCTCCATTATACAATGGACTTGTCTAAGTCTCTTCCTGTTTTCCAATCAGTTAAATTTAGAATGATTGTTTCCATCTCTTACGAGATATGATGTCTAGGAACGCTGAATGCCCAGATGCGATACCAGGGTCCGGCCAGTCTCCCCAGGACATCACTCGCCGCCCGGCTGTCCCGGGGTTTCCCGTGCGAAGGGCATTTGCCCTTGTGGTCACCACTTGGCTACTTCATAATATAAACCCTTCAGTCTTCCGTCACCTTAACACAAAAGACCTCTGTTTTTAAATCAAAGCCATTTGTTTTTAGAGACAAACTTTTCATTTTTATTTAACTTTTTAAAGTCAAACAGTCTGTATTTAGTGTACTTAAAAATCAGAAAATGCATTTAATTAGGAGGAAAAAATCTCTTACTACCCACAGATAACTACTCTTACCATTTGGGGGTATCTTTCTAGGTTTTACCTATTTATATGTTCACTGTGCATTTCCATCACAAAATTTGATTTGTATCTTCCATGAAAATCAGTCCGCAGTGTCATGTGACTATGAAGCTCAGCTCATTTTCTTCTTCCCGTGCTGAGAGGAACACTTCTCTTAAACTGCTTTATGGCGGGCTGGGGTTGTACCTCCCTGGCCCCGTGCCTGCCTGGCAAGTGCAAGGTCCTGAGTTCTATCTCCAGTACCTTCAAAAACTTCTTTATGTCTATGTGGTTTTCAGGTGCATAAAATACATAATTTATACCGCTCATCTTTTATGGTCAGAGATCTAGATTATAAGAAATCTTGTAGATAAGGCCAATGTGAATTACTAGCATAATTGCTTGCCCATGCTTTGGAGCCTGCTTTTTCCACTTATTCAGTGTGTAGATGAGGCAATTCACTGCCCATCTTTGGCCCCGCTGAGTATGTTCTGAAGACAGAAGCAGCTTTTGCAAAGTATCCCTGAAGGTCTCAGCACTGAGCAAAGAGCTCAGAATGCAGAGGGGTCTTCTGTGTAGTGCTAACTGCTGAGCCAGAGCAGGCATTACATCAGAGACATCCTCAATTAAGTTAGGGAATCCAAAATAATTTTTTCTGGAACCTCTAATAGTTGTGTAGAAGTCAACTCTTTTGTGGAAGCGAACACGGGTTCTTTTACAGACCACTTGACATCGTACTATGTACAGTTCTCACCCTGCGGGACCATGACAAGAGCTTCTCTGGAGACTTGGCTTTCTAGGGCCTTGGTCCCAGCACCTTGGCACAGCCAAGAATACCGGGTCCCGTCCTGCTGCCATGCCAGAGTTGTGTGGCCAGGAGTATAAGCGTTCTTTGCTCTCCTGTGGGCCAGGCTGAGCTCCTGAAGATACCACGGCCTTGGCCTATTGTGGTGATTTGCCTAATGGGCCCACGAACAGATACCGAACCATGAACTCAGGGGTGAAGAAACAACATTCTTCCTGTCTTCAGCAGGCAGTAAAAGAGTGCTGCTTGTTGATTTGACTTAAACTAAACCCACCTTCATTTGATTTGGGGTCTACTTGTTCAGCTTCCATTTGCCTATAAACACTGGTAGTAGATGATCCTGTCCAGAAAGGAAAAGTAAAAGGGGTGATGAATGTCTCTGTCCCTGTTACACCACCTTGGCTATATGAAAAGTTATCCCACTTGCCTAGAAAAAAAAAAATCATAAGTTTGTTTCACTGCACCTTGAGTAACTTGTTTTTGAAAATACGCTGGCAGCATTTGGTTCCATGCAAAGCTTGCAGTTGTTCTCAGGCGGAGAATCCAGCACAGAGAAAGGCCACGGTGCCCCACTCGCACCCTCTCTCCAGTTCCGAGGTGCTGGGGTCGCCCCGTGGCACGCGGGTAACGGGAGAGGCAGGAGCCACGTGGCCCAGCCCCGCAGGGCTCAAGCACGGCAACCCACAAACACGGGACTTCAAACAGTCCGCACTAGTGTTTACATGTCAGATTTTGTGGTGCCAGATTGAAGGCCTTGAAATGCCTCTGAGAAAGGCTGAATTGTAGCAGGGAACATATTTGCTAAAGGGGCAGAAAGCCTGGAGAGGACAATGTCCCCTTGCTGCGGCCTTGGGGGCAGCCCCGGCCGGTAGAGGAGACTCAGGGGCGGTGATTCCCCCTCTGATCCGTCCCGGAGCTGGGTCAGCTCGCTCCGCCTTCGCGCCTCTGAAAACCGGGGACTGACTTCTGATGGCCCACGAAGCTTGGCAGTTAATTTACTCACTGGGGAGGCATTGTGCTATGTAGTGTTGGAAACGAAATGACGGAATGGATATCCTCGTCTTGTGCCGCTGACTGAGGAGCGGTGACGAGCACAGGACCCCGAGAGGAACGCGTGCCTGGTGCAGAGAGCACAGAGAGAGAGCGGCCGATTCTGTGCACAAGTACGTGTGACGTGGTCAATAAATCCAGGGGCAGATCTGCATGTTTAAGGCAGTGTGTCATGCTAATGAAACACTGAGTCTGAACACCTTCATCCCAGCATTCTTTGTCACTTTCTGCAGAAGTTTACAGTTTAGTTTTATGGTCATTTCTGTAAAGTAAAAGCATTACCTCCTGTCCTCATCTACCTTAATCATCAGATCTGATACTCTGTAACTTCTGGGTCTGCCTTCAAAATGACCATGTAAAGTAAATATTTTGCATGAATTCAGGACATCGGGTCAGCTAAGATAGTGTAACAAAAGACACACACAAAAGAGGACCTCAGAACTGCTCCAGAAAGTGGCAAGAATGGTGTGTTGTGTGAGGAGCAGAGGAGAGTATCCTGAGACTCAGGGCAATGTGCCTTTTTTTTTTCAATTGAATTCTTTTTGTTTGTTTGTTTTTGAGACAGGGTCTCGCTTTGTAGTTCAGGCTGGCCCTGAGCTCACTATGGAGCCCAGGCAAGCCTCGAACTCAGCAGTCCTCCTGCCTCTGCCTTCCGAGTGCTGGGATGACAGGCGTGAGCCACCACGCCCGGCATTGTGGTATGCGGTATTGATTGTTGGTGGGTGTGAGTCTCCATGCCCAGCATTGTATGTGGTTGCCAGGGATCAAACTCAGGACCTTGCGCTTGCGAGGCAGGCGCCGGAACCACTGAGCTAACCTTCCGGCCCTCAATTGAATTCTTTATTGGTACATTTTATATACAGCTTCCAATCACACTCAACATTGGGAATTTGTACCAATGTATGACACGAGTTAATTCTCCTTTTTACCCATATCCCTACCAACCCCCCACCCCTATATACATGTGCTTTCTTTTTCTTTTCAAATCATATTTATTCTTTCCCCTCACTACTTTCTTCTACCACAATCCCTCTGAATATTTCCTATTTCACAAAATCTTTCATACATTCTAGAACTCATTTACATCTACAAGTTCTCATACCAGAGAAAAGATATGGTATTTACTTATCTGTGATCTGCTGTCACTACTCTTGTTCAATATAGTACTGGAAACATAAGCCACAGCAATTAGGCATGACAAAGAAATTAAGATAGGTAAGAAAGAAGTTAAAGTGTCATTATTCACCAATGATATGATCCTCTATATAGAGGATCCTAAAAACTCAACCAAAAGACTGCTAGATGTAATCACCAAATTTAGTAGTGTAACTGGATACAAGATCAGTGCTCAAAATCATCAGCTTTCGTCTACGCAAACAACAGAGCCACTGAAAGAGAAATTGGGGAGTCAATCCCTTTCACAATAGCACCCAGAAAAATGAAATATCTAAGGATCAATCTAACAAAGGAAATAAAAGACCTCCACTCTGAAAACTACAGGACTCTGAATAAGGAGATAGAAAAGGAGATCAGAAAGTGGAAAGACATCCCTTGTTCCTGGGTAGGGAGAACCAACATCGTCAAAATGGTTATACTCCCACAACTACTATACAGATTCAGTGCAATTCCAATTGAAATCCCAGCACCATACTCCACAGAGCTAGAGAAAATCATCCAAAAATTCATCTGGAACCTCAAAAGCAATTTTAAGCAACTAGGACATGGCAGGGGGTATTATGATCTCCAATTTAAAACTGTACTATAAAGCCACTGTGATGAAAACTGCATGGTACTGGCAAAGTAACAGACCCAAAGACCAGCAGAATAGATTAGAAGATCCAGGCACAGCTCCAGATAAACTAAGCCACCTTACCTTTGATAAAGAAGCCAAACATTCTCCATGGAGGAAAGACAGCCTCTTTAACAAATGGCAATGTGTCTTTTTCTTTTCTAAATGCTGATATTCACGCTACTGTTCCATCGCACCTTTTCCAGAAGACTTAAGAAGTGCACATTCTGGAATCAGAGGGCTCTTTTCTAAGCAAAGACACACAGTTCTGAGCACAGAGTTCTGAGCACAGCCCTGAAAGCTGTGTTCCGTCCTGAAAACCAGTGTGGTGAGCTCTGCCTGGATGACAGTGGGCCCTTGAAACTCTTCAGAATGAGCCAAAGGAGCTTTGACCAAAAGAAGTGCTGAACAAGTTTTTCTTTTATTAGCCACCAAACGGTAAAGTTTTAGGTTGTGAATCTCACTTGCTGTGGGACTGGAAAAAAAGATGCTACTTTTGGCAAGAAATTAGGAAAGGTGATTTCATTTCATCTTCTTCTGTGGGGGCCTCGGACCCTCGGGTTTTCAAGCACCCTGGTTTCTGGGCCTGCTGGATGTGACCAGACTGCGCCACCAGGCTCTGTTCTCACGGAACACAACACTGCCTCTGCAGAGTGGCTGAGCATTTCTGTTCTAAGGAGATTTTGCATGCTTAACCCTCTGCCAACTGTTACTCAACCGAAAGCCTTTGGAGATCACTCTTCACTTAGCCTCCTTCTTGTGATCGCCTCCTTTTCCCAGCGCTCATAATGTGATGGGAAGTATTAAGGAGACGTTTAACAGCTCCATGCTTCATTTAAACTGTGACCTGAACTTGAACAAAAATATTTCCATCACAATGCATCCATTTGTTTTTTAGGGTTACTGGGGATTGAGCTGTATCCCCCCGACCCCCTTTTTTGGTAAATTTTCAGACAGGGCCACTAAGTAGTCAAAGCTAGGCTTGATCATGTGATCCTCCTGCCTCAGCCTCCCAAAGTGCTAAGATTACAGGTATGTGCCGGTGCACCAGCTACATCATGATTTTTATTAGACATTTCATTCATAAAATCAAGGTATGGAAAATTATGAGTCCAACTTGTAAAAATTGCAGATTATTGAGTCTGGACCCCTCCCCCAGATTCTAATCAGAGGTTTGGATTGAAGCCCAGGAGTCTGAATTAAAAAAAAAAATTCTGCTACATGTGACAGGTGTTTCTGATACAGAAATGAAAAGCAAGGAGGAGATACTCTGATTTGGGATAAATCACAGCCAGGTTGAGCTTTCCTGTCACTATGCTCACGGGACTCCTCTCAACCATCCAAAAAGAAAGCAAATTTTGTTGCAAAAGCATTTCACTTTCCCAAATCAGCTTGCTTTTCAATATTAGCATTTGAACTTTTTACTCTACTGTATTTTTCTACAATCAAAGAAGGAGGTAGTAGCAGACTAAAGATTCAAAGGGGTCCTGACATGAGAGTGTGTAAAATTATTTGCCTCTCAATTATTTTTTGAATTATGTGACCTTCATTTAGTGAAAAGATCAACAAGAAGTTTCACTGATGGGGAAAAGAAGCCAAACGTTGCGCATAATTTCGAAATAGTCGTCGTTAAGTCATAAATCATAGATGCTGTGGACAGGCGGGATTTCACAGGTTCACCAGGTCATTGGCTTCCGTCCACGAAGGCCGGTCCAGCACATCAGAGGCCAGATCCATCTTGTGCGGAATTCCAAGGTTGTGGAGCTCTGAGCAGTTATTTATTTCAACCTGCTCCCCCGGGAATCGTTAGTTTTCAATATCCCCAGAGGGCTGAGAAGCAGTTCCTCAGGATGGCTGCAGGGTCAGTATTGGGGTCCCCACGTCCATCATTTATTTCAGGGTCACTCCCATGCCTCTTCTAAAAGCACGGTCCAGGGTTCTGTGAACTGTCCCAAGGCCTCCCTACCGAGCCTGCCCTGTGAGCTGCCTCATTTCTCTACGACGGTTTCTCAGCAGTGAGGAAACCTCCGTCATCACCTGTTCCTCCTGCTGCAGTCCTGGCTACTCAAGAGAGCCGAACGGCACAGAACGTGACGCTAAGTATCCGTCCGGTTCTCCATAGTATGAAAAGTAAGGAGAGCTCCAGGGAATATGACACAGGAATGATTATGAAAGAGAAATCTTTCTGTTTCTTTTGGAACGTTTTAGGCTTTTCTGCCTCCTGTCAGTAGCTTTACACTCTAAAATACATACTTCTGATGCTGGTCTCAGACACACTTTCCTAGGTGCTCACGAGCTGACGGTGGGAAGCCAGCTCCGGCGTGTGCAGACAGCAGAGGCAGCGCATCCGAGTTTACCCTCCGGGAAGGAAGCAGAAGTGCTGTTCAATGTGGGATGAAAGGCCAGCTAAGAAAATGAATTCTCGCGGTTTCCCTAGAAGCTTCACTCTGTGTTTTCCCGTAGTCAAGGAACTGCTTCTTACCGACTGATGGGCTTTCTCCCATACTGCTTCCTCTTCTAGAAAAGTCTTCTTTGTTCCTATCGTTCCTGCTAGCTGACCTCTGTGAAACTTAAATGTCATTCTGTCTCTTTTTGGAAGCCGTGGAAGCCACTTTGAAATAAATACTGGACTGGCTGCTCACAAGTACACATAAATACCAACTGTATGGGTGCTTGCTGTCACGGTTTGGCCTGAGATGTCCCCACAAAGGCCTGCTCCTGGAACTTGGTTGCCAAGCTATGATGCTATTGGGAGAAACTGAGCAGGAGGTGGAGCCTAGTGGGAAAAAAAAGGTCACTGGGGGCATGTCCTGGATGGTATTTTGGGGCCCTAGCTATTTCTCCCTCTATTCCTATCTTTCTTCTTTTTCTCTTTGCTCCCCTTGTCTTTCTTCTTTCTTCTTCTTGTTCCTCTTCTTCTGTCTTTCCCCTTCTGTTCTTCCTCTTCTTTTCTTCTTCTCCTTTTTGTTCCTGTTGTTGCTATTGTTGTTGTTCTCCTCCTCCTCCTCCTCCTCCTTCTTCTCTCTTCCTCAGTCTCTCTCTGTCTCTTCCCTGGCCCCCATGAAGTGAGCATTTGTCCTGTCGTGGACTTCTACCACAATACCTTGTTATAGGTCTAAAACCTACTGTGCCAACTGACCGTGGGCTGCAGCCTCTGATGTTCTGAGCCAGAACAACCTTCTCATCCTTTGAGTTGATTTGCTCAGGCATTTTGTCACAGCAGCAGAAATCGAATACCTCTGACATAACAGTCACTTGTCTCAACAAAGTACAGTAACTATCGTTATTCTCTTTATTATTTTATCAAATTCTGTTTTATTGTGCAGGTAGCTAAGGGTAGAGAGAGAATGGTTGGAAATTTCCATTTGTTTTTATCTTTCTGTCAGCTCCTCATTCCAGTCATAGTGTGTGTGGCTGAGTGTGCAAGCACACCTGTGTTTAATCAAGTACGCTATCATTTGTAGAGCTCGCATAGTTTCAGCCTTGAGTTCGCATTTTTTTCTTTTCCATCCAACTCATTTTAAAATCTAGTAAATGATCCTGGTGCTCCTTCTGACATACACCCCATCCCTCCCTGCCCTCGGTCTTCAGAGGTGGTAATATAGGAAGTTGCACCTCACTCTAGTCACAGAATTCACCGCTGAGTCCCCAGCCGGCTCTGCCCTCATTTGGGGCCTGTCGGAGCCACCGGTCTCTGCTGACGCCACAGCAGATTTCCGAGTCCTTTGCAGCCAGTCCCCCGCAGACCCCTGGGCTCCTCGTGAATGTGCACAGAGCCCCTCGGTCTGCACGTGCCCGTGTAAGGGGCCGCGGAGAGGAGGAGAGGACGCGAGGCCTTTCCTGGGACTCTAGTCCAGTCCCGACTCCGTGATCAGCCCTCCGCTGCTTCCCATTGTCTTCTCTGATGTGAAGGTCAGAAGAACGGCCGACCTTGAGAATCTGACCACTGTACTTTCTTCCCAGAGCAAAGAATTTAGAAACCCCTGAAGTCCAGTCTTGGAACTTTCAAATTATACTTTTTCACCATGGGTTTGAAATTTTTATTTTGGAGCTCAAAAGCCACAGATTGGTTTTCTTTCTGAGTTCCTTCTGTGCCACATCTTCTCTGAGGAAATGAAAGCAGAAGTCTTAATCGCCTGGCACGGGCTGGAGTTGGGAAGGAAAGGGCAGCAGGTGGGGGAGTGGGTGAGGCGGCAGGAAAGGTACTGAAAATACCACCGAGAAACCGCAGTCTTTGGGGGGAAAAAATTAAAATTTAATATAAGAGCAGAAATGACTGCATTTGACATATAAAAATGCTACCTACCTCTAAGAAGACGAAGTTTCCGTTCACTTCCTAAAGCGGCAGTGAATAAGTCACAGCGTGGCGCAGCCGCCGCCTTCCCGTGTCCTTGGCCACACGCCCTGGAGACGGCCCTGGTGCTTTCCTTCGGGGTCGAACCCCTGCGAGCTGAAGCGCACTCACTTCCGAGACGCTTCTTTTCCTTTGGGGAAAAAAAAGCCTATTTTTAAAGCCGAGTAAACCATGAAACACTAACGTGCGTCCGGCAGGTCTGTCCGGAGGAGCCTGGAAGCGACACCGACACCCGGGATACGAAGGAAACGGGCGACGGGAGCTCGAGCGGCCTCCGGCACAGCGGGCTCAGGACGCCTCTCGGTGGCGACGCGCTCCGCTCCGTCTCCGCCTCCTGCCGGCCGCTCCCCTCGCTGGCTACAACCACCCTAGGGCGGCTGGGGGCCCTCCTGCCCCGCCGGGCCTCCCCTGCCCGCCTTCTCCCCGGGGACGGAGCCGGGCACCTGGCCCCGCGCGGCGTCCGAGCTGCCGCTGAGCGCGCCCGGGGCCGAGCCGGGGCCAGGCTCTTGCTCTGCGCCCGAGCGCCCGTCGCTTCTCGCTGTGCACTTCAAACCCACCGTCCAGGCCGCTGCGAGCGCTGGGCCGCCTCTCCCAGCCAGGGCCGCCCGGCCGCCCCTCTCGCTTCCCGCTCGGCCGCCCCGGCCGCCCCTCCGGACGTGCCGCTTCCATCCCGGGCCAGGCAAAGAGCGCAGAGCCAGGAGCCGCCGCCTCGGGGCAGGGAGGCGGACAGCTCGGCTTCGCCCCTCGCGGGGAGGAGGCTGCAGGCCCGGCAGGGCGGACAGAGACTAGGAGAGCCCGGATTGTCTTGGGGGCTCCGTCTCGGCTGGCACAGCAATCAAGGTCCTCTGCGTCCTCGGTGAGAGAAGGACAGCGGGGCGAGAACCGGGCAGTGACTTCGCGCCTCTGAGAGAAACCTCCGCCTGGCTGTTCTCGTGGTCGGAACGGCTTCCCGGCGACAAGAAGTCGGGGGCAGCGGGACGCAGCGGAAGCACAGGGGTCGGCACCACACGGCCGTGCGGCGGGGCGCCCTGTCCAGCCGCGCCCAGCACCCACCGCCGCGCGCAGCCCGCTTCCTGCGGGGCCTCGGCCGGGTCTGTCTCCCGCGCCCTCCCGCGTGACCGTCTCAGGCACACAGACTCCAGAGCCGGGCCGGCGGGGCGCAGCGCCTGAACCCGCCCTGGGCACCCTGGCCCACCCTCGCTGCCGCCGGACGAGTCTCAGGACCCTCTGACGCTTTCCTGGGAGGTTTTCCAGCCTTTCTTCCCCCCACTCTTTTTTACTAGAGCGCGTTTGCATTGCGCAGTGATCACATGTCTTGTGGGGAGTTGGGACATGTCCATAACATTTCATTATTACACGGTACTTTACCGTGTGCTAAAAATTAGTAATTAAAAGGAGAGAATGAAGAATGTATTCTGCTTTTGGGGGGTAAAACGACGCCGTGAAAAAGTGGAGATGGAAAGAGGGGATTAGAATTCACCAGGGTGCTGCCACCCCGCCGCAGTGTCACTAGTCAAACGCCAAGAAAGAGCACCTCAGATTAGACAAATTTGAGCAATGAAACATTCTCATGATGACAAATGCCATCCTGCAGCACTGCTCTAGCCGAAGGGAAAATGTTTTTACTAGAGAAATGGCTCCTGTCACATGACCCACTTATTTTATATTGAGACCCACTTATTTTATCTCTCTCTATGTAGTCCTAGATGGTCTTGAACTATCTATACATTATTGGCCCCCTGGCAATCCTCCTGCCTCAGCCTCCCGAGTGCTGGGATCATAGGTATGCAACACCCACCCTGGCTGTGAACAAAGGTAACACCACTCCCAGTATAAGTACACAGAGAAACCCATGTTTAACCAAAGCCTCATAAACCTGCAGACCTAGCACCTAATCTAATAAAATAACCCAACCCAGGGAAACTGAGAAATTACCTACAAAAGGTCGCGATTAAAAATTAACAGGGTGGAGACTGTTGTCTTATGAAAGAGCTAATAAAACAACACCAAAACTCATACCTGAACATTGACTGGATTGTACTTCAGGAGGAAAAATACCTTGTTAGCAATTTATAAATTTTAATATGGATTGAACAGTGGTGATATTAAGCAATACGGTTAAATTTTCGTTTTCAGAGAGAGAGGGCAAGTTCAGGAATCAAGTGTAGCGTCTGCCACAACCTTACAGACAGTTCAGAAAATGGGTGCTGGGATTCTACCTATCAGGATGTTTTCTTCCTTGGTATGTTTGGAAATTATTTCAGAGTAAAATGTCTGGGAGGAGGGTGAATCGAAAGAAGAAAGCTTGATTCCCAGAAGTGTCCTCTCCAGTTTG
>PVIC010029406.1:0-22566 GCA_004025085.1 Thryonomys swinderianus
AGGTAAGGAGGTTTTAATTTTCTCATCTATAAAGTCAGATAGCACTGGGTGTGGCTCATTAGTGCAGTCTTATTAAACAGAATGGGAAAATATTTTGAAGACTATCTCAGGGCTGTTTTAATGTAACATTAATCTGACTGCTTATTCCTTCATTTTTATAATGATATAGTAACTTTTTCTATCTGTATGTCTACAATTCAGAAAGGACCTGGGACAACCAGCAAATTGAGGACTGCCAAATTTGCTCAAGAAATGTAAGGTAATTTGCATTAATGAGGAAAAGAAATATTTTCCAAGAGTCAGTGTATGAGCAGTAATATTACAACCAAAGAAACTTTAGAAATGAGGAAATTAATTTAATCTCACAGAAGTTTTCCAGATAGGTTTATAAGTTTGTATGATGTGATAATTACAGAAATATTCCAATCTCAGAACATAAGTTATTAGTGATATTGTACAACAACAGATACTTTCTCATACATTGGTATAAAAAGCCTTTCATGATCAACTTGAAAACGTATGAAATTACATTCAGCTGTTGTGCATAACATATATTTAAAAAGTAATTTTTTTTTTGAGACAGGGTCTCACTTTGTAGTTCAGGCTGGCCCTAAGCTCACTATGTAGCCTAGGCAAGCCTCGAACTCAGCAATTCTCCTGCCTCTGCCTCTTGAGTGCTGGCATTACAGGCGTGAGCCACCACACCTGGCACTGTGGTATGTGGTATTGATTGCTGGTGGGCGTGAGTCTCCACACCCAACATTGTATGTGGTTACTGGGGATCAAACTCAGAACCTTGCACTTGCGAGGCAGGCGCCGGAATCACTGAGCTAATCCTCTGGCCCTTAAAAAGTAAATTTTGATCTTTAACATAAAGTCATCTTCCACTTATCTCTGTGTGTGTGTGTGTATATATATATATATATATATATATATATATATATAATTATGAGACATATGTGATTTAAAAAATTGGTAACCTGCAAGCAGTACTCAAAATGCAAATGGATACTAGTAATAGATTATTTTTTAAATGTCCTCCAGAAAATTGGGTACATTTGTGTTTTTAATTTTTTGCATGGCATCATAATATAATATTACTGGCAATATATAATGGAATCATTGTGATAATTAATTTACATATGTTTGAGAAGGTACACATAAGAGATTTGATTTGATCCAGGCAACCTCCTTCTATATATTCTGAAAGGCTTTTAAATTAGTATATTTTATTTACACATGCATACTCCTGTTCAAGCTGGATATATATGGATATTCACAATATCTAAATTCTGGAAATAATTCCTAATTCCTAAGCTCTGGTAACAGCCTAGATGACCTTCGTTCTATGCATAGAAAAAGAAAATGTGGGGTGTGCTCACTATGATAGTACTTTCTTATAATCCCAGCACTCTGTTAAACTGAACCAGCAGGAAGACAAACTGAAGTTCACCCTGAGCAAGTTAATGATCTCTGAGCATCTCCTTCAAAGTAAGGAAAATCTAGAGATTAAATTAGGGATGACACTTGCTTAATTTCCAGCACTGAAAAAAATATGGTATGAGGAAGAATAATAT
The DNA here is from genome assembly GCA_004025085.1 of Thryonomys swinderianus. NCBI lineage: Eukaryota > Metazoa > Chordata > Mammalia > Rodentia > Thryonomyidae > Thryonomys > Thryonomys swinderianus. The sequence goes on from PVIC010029406.1 coordinate 1,578, forward strand.
CATGTATTTGCCTAAAAAATAAAATATATGGGATTCCATCATATAACATGAAGTCAGACAAAGAAAGTGAATTATCATGTGTATTCTTGTGAGTCACCAAAATATACATTAGAAAGTAAGTTTAGGAGAAGTATTAGAGAAAAGAAAGACTCACTTGTTGGAGGTGGAGGGATGACTGGGGGTAAGGAAAGAGAATGGTGCGACAAAGGGGTTAAAATGATAAAAGGTTAAAATGATATGATTTAACTGTGTAACAATTATTTAAATAAAATTTGCCTTATGTATTACAAACATGTATCAGTTTACAGTTCCCCAGAGAATATTATCCCTTGCAGAATGGCTGTTTTGGAGGACTCTTCCACATCATTCAGATAATCCACTCTCACAATTTCTTATTGGGCATCAAGGCAGAATTTGTCCTGTAAATTATTTATATGGAGACCTTTTTGTACCAATGGCTATTTTTCTTATTTTTTTCTTTACCAAATGGATGAGATCACAAAGTGTTATCAACATGAAAAAATATTGCTTTTGATTCCAGATGCTAATGACGATGAGCAACAAGTTGTGTTGAAGCTAAGTAAGAGCCTTGCGTATAGAAAGCCCATGAATAGGCATTTATCAGTAAATGTATCCATTTTAAATCACACTGGTATGAATCCAGAGGACTTGTGGGATTTGACAACAGGCTGAAAAAATGTAATGAATATGGAAAAATCTGTGGTGATTTCCAGTCCTGCAAGAGGCATGGAGGGAAGAAGAGTACGAAGAAAAACCTATGAAGATGAGCAATGTGAGAAAACCTCCCCTGATCCTAGTGAAATAACTCACCTCAGAGAGAAAACCATTGCAGTTAAGAAAATTATGAAAGGGCTGGAGGGTTGGCTCAGTGGTTCCAGCGCCTGCCTCGCAAGCGCAAGGTCCTGAGTTCGATCCCTGGTAACCACATATAATGCTGGGCGTGGAGACTCACGCCCACCAACAAATCAACACCGCCTACCACAATGCTGGGCATGGCGGCTCACGCCTGTAATCCCAGCACTCGGGAGGCAGAGACAGGAGGATTGCTGAGTTTGTGGCGGCTTGCCTGGGCACCATAGTGAGCTCAGGGCCAGTCTGAACTACAAAGTGAGACCCTGTCTCAAAAAAAAAAAAAAAAAAAAAAAAAATGAAAGCCTCCAGCACCCTCAGTGCTGCTAAAATCCATGAAAGAAATCATTGTGGGGGGAACACCTATATAGAGAAACAATGTGGGAAAGTTTTATTTCTTATCATATTCAAGTACATGAAAGAATGAATGTTGGAGAGAAGGCCTGTGTATCCAAGTGATGTGTGAAAGAATTAGTTCAGAGTCATTCCTTTATCAGAAGAAAAATAATTCCCTCTGGGGCAAAACAGGTAAGCAATATATGAAAGCATTCAGCACACACAGCTATTTTTGGATACATGAAAAGATTCACATACGTGAGAAAACCAAAGTATGTACACACTGTGGAAAACCATTCACCACACACAGTGACTGTCAGATAAGTGAAAAGACTCACACTGGGGAGAAGTGCTACATGAGTAAGCAACATGGGAAATCATTCACTACACACTAACTGTCAGATACATGAAAGGATTCACACTGGTGAGAAGCCCTATGTATGTAAGCAATGTGGGAAAGCATTTAGCAGACATAGATACTGTCATCTACATGAAAGAACTCCACTGGGGAGAAACCTTATGTATGTAAGTGTGGGAAAGCATTCAGCACACACAGGTATTGTCAAGCACATGAAAAGGCTCACACTGGGGAGAAATCTTACATGTGTAAGCACTGAAAAAGTATTGACTACACACATTTACTGTCAGAGACATGAAAGAACTCACACTGGGAAGAAACCCCATGTATATAAGCAGTGTGGGAAAGCATTCAGCAGACACAGGTACTGTCAGATACATGAAAACTCACACTGGTGAGAAGCCATATGTATGTAAGCAGTGTAGGAAAGTATTCAGCAGACACAGGTACTGTCAGATACATGAAAACTCACACTGGTGAGAAGCCATATGTATGTAAGCAGTGTAGGAAAGCATTCAGCAGACACAGGTACTGTCAGATACATGAAAACTCACACTGGTGAGAAGCCATATGTATGTAAGCAGTGTAGGAAAGCATCCAGCACACACACAGTGACTATCAGAGACATGAAAGAACTCACTGGGGAAAAATCCTATATATGTAAGCAATTTGGGAAAGCATTCAGCAGAAACAGTAACTGTCAGGTACATGAAAGAACTCACACTGGGGAGAAACCCTATGCATGTCAGCAGTGTGGAAAAGCATTCAGCAGACACAACCTCTGTCAGATACATGAAAGGATTCACACTGGTGAGAAGCCTTATATATGCAAGCAGTGTGGGAAAGCATTCAGCACATGCAGCAACCTTCAGATACATGAAAGGACTCACACGGGAGAAACCATATGTATGTAAGCAGTGTGACAAAGCATTTATCACACATAGTTACCGTCAGAGGCATGAAAGGAGTCAAACTGTGGAGAAACCCTACATATGTAAGCAATGTGAGAGAGCATTCAGCACATGCAGCTCCTGTCAGATACGTGAAAGGACTCACACTGGAGAGAAACCGTATGGCTAAGCAGTGTTGGAAAAGATTTGCTAGTCCATCCTCATTTGATAAACATAGATGTGTTCATACTGGTACTCAACACTAGATATATTAGCAGTGTCAGTGCTTACCAGTTACTTGAAGGAAATCACATGGGAGAATGTACAGATATTTAAGCCTGTTTTGAAATTCTATAATTATTCATGTCATGGAAAATGGTACAAGTTAAATCAAAATTTGATGTCAGTATTTCTGTGTTAATTTTCTGGTAAATACACTGCTAGACTTATAACCTATAACATTCATTCTGTGGTTTTCAATAAATCGTCAGTGTCTGAACTGTAGTCTTTAGGGTAACTGGCATAATTTTGTGTAAGCCAGTGTTTTTGAGTTTAATGTATACTATGTAATAATTGAAAATTATTCTTCATTTCCAAGTATAGTTATTTCTATAGAATTGATTTTGCTTCATTTTTTCCCCCAGGAAGATATAAGCTACTAAAAAATGTTGTTTAATAGTTCTTTAAATGATAGGATTTCCCATTCACTTTAAATAAATTTGTCCTGTATATAGTCCTCATTCTCTATAAGAATATAATTTCAAATTTGATGTTATATGTGTGTGTTTGTGTGTATTAGAGATGTATGAACATGTGCTTTTGAAAAAGTACAATTGTTTTCACACTTCTTGTTTAGGAAATGTTTTGTTCATTGTATTATAAACTCCATCCATTTATCCCAGGATAATTATATATTATGTCTGTACATACTTTTCCCTATTTTACTTTTCATGCATATATTGTGATTACTTCTACTCTTGTGGTAATTTTTCTAGAAAATAAACCACCTTTTTCCTTTGTTGCTTTCTTTCATATAACATTCTGACAACAGTCCATAGGGTAGGTCTTCCACAACCATAACTTTGGTGGACAAATTTAGCTGGGCGTTTCTTACTCAAGTTGACACAGTCATTTAGTTCCTACCATGCACATTTTGAAAACTTCATGCCGGACACATTTGTTTAACCATGGCCTCCAGATACAAAGACAAGTTCACAATTACACCTAGCATTTATAAATATGATCCATACCAATGGAAACACTTAATTTCTTCCCCAAAATAGAAAGGAACTTTTCTTGGGTGGTTACTTATTGATAACATTACATTATTTGAACACTATAACATAGGTTTTACAAGCTTAGTTAATCTTGTGTCTATCAACATTATATTACATTGGAAACATGTTAGAAGAAAACTATTTCAATTGCAATCCTCATTTCTATGGGGCATCATGGAGTCCTAGCTGGTAAGAATTACCTTTTACTAATGATTCTGTATTCCATTGGCCTTCAGAAAACATCTCAGCATATCTTGATTCTTTCCGTGGTAGAAACATAACATAATGAATGTGCCTAATTATGCAAATGAAATACATTGATAGTTTTAAATTAAAATTTTCACAGCTGTGGAAGGACGGGTTTTTCTTTTTACCTATCCATTAAAAATATCTTCAATGTATGTATTCATTTCTAAACATATCCTTTCTTAAATTGCTACAAGATTTGCATAAGTCATAAGGATATCTTTTGATTTTCAAAACAGTAATAAGTAGAGCTTGGATTAGTTTTTCATTTTAACTTCTAGTATTTTTAAATATAGTGCTATAACTGATATAAACAAAACCACTAGATTACTTTCTCAGTAATTTATAAACATTTGAAACATAAGTTATTGCAGTATAATTTATATTGTGAATGTGAATCACAGCATCTTAATTGATATAGATTCCATAATGTTTTTTGAAATTGCATTCTTTATTGGTACAGTTTGCATACATCTCACACTCACACATAACATTGAGGAATTTGTACCAATATATGACATAGTCAATTCTCATTTTTTACCCACATCCCCACACACACTTCCACACCCCCTATATACATGCTCTTTTATTTTCTTGCAGAATCATTTAATCCTTCCCCTCATATCCCCACACCAAATTTCCTTTGGAAATTTCCCATTCTGAAAAGACTGTCATACTACTAGAGCTCATTTGCATCTACCGGTGCTCATATCAATGAAAAGATCTGGCATTTGACTATCTGTGCTCTATTGATTTCACTTCTTAGCGTGTCCTCCAGGTGCATCCATTTGCACATAAGTGAATCAATCTTGTCATTCTTTATGGCAGAATAGTACTCCATTTTATTAAAAAACCCACATCTTAATCCAGTCTCCAGTTGATGGGCATTTGGGCTGTTTACAAGATTGAGCTATCATGAACTGAGCTGCTAGGAACAAGGGTGTACGTCTGTCTTTCCACCGTGATTTTCTAAATCTTTTGGGTATATTCCTAGCAAGGGTATGGCAGTATCAAATGGGACCCCTAGTCCTAGTTTTCTGAGAAATCTCCACACATATCTCCACAATGGTTACACAAGCCTGCAATCCCACCAAGAGTGGAGAAGGGTTCCTTTCTCCCCACAGTCTCACCAGCATTTATTGTTGGTTGATTTTGTAATAGCCATTCTTTGTGGAATGAGATGAAATCTCAGTGTTGTTTTCATTTGCATCTCTCGAATGAACAGTGATGTTGAACATTTCTTCATATGTTTCTTGGCTGCTTTGACTTCTGCCTCCGAGAAGTGTCTGTTCATTTCAGATGCCCATTTTTGAATTGGGTCTTTAAACTTGGGGAGGCCGATCTGTTTAAGTTCTTTATATATATTGTACATAATAGCCCTTTGTCTGATAAACAACTTTTAAAGATTTTTTCCCATGTTGGTGGTATTTTAGCAATGTCAGTGACTTTTACTGTGCAAAAGATTTTCAGTAGAATGAGATCCCATTTGTTGATTCTTTCTGCTAGTTCTTGTGCTATAGAGGTTTTATTCATAACGTCTCTGCCTAAGCCAATGTCTCCAAGAGTTTTACCTAGTCTGTTTTCCAGTAGGCTTATTGTTTCTGTTTTAATGTTTAAGTCTTGTATCCACTGTGAGTTTAGTTTTGTGCATAGTGAAAGAAATAGGTCTAGCTTTAGCTTTTCGCAAGTTGAAGCACAATTTTTCCAGCAACATTTGTTAAAGAGGCTGTCTTTCTTCCATTGGGGATGTTTGGCTCCTTTGTCAAAGATACGGAGGCTTAGTGTATCTGGAGTTGTTTCTGGGTCTTCTAATCTATTCCACTGGTCCTCGGGTCTGTTGCTTTGCCAGTACCATGCAATTTTTATCACAGTGGCTTTACAGTAGAGTTTTAAATTGGGAATTGTAATACCCCTGCCATGTCGTGGTTGCTTAGAATTGCTTTTGCTATTCTAGGTGTCTTGTGGTTCCAGATGAATTTTTGTATTATTTTCTCTAGCTCTGTGAAGTATACCGTTGGAATTTCAATTGGAATTGCATTGAATCTGTATAGTAGCTGTGGAAGTATAGCCATTTTGACGATGTTGGTTCTCCCGACCCAGGAACAAGGGATATCTTTCCACTTTCTGATTTCCTTTTCTATCTCATTTTTCAGAGTCCTATAGTTTTCAGAGTAGAGGTCTTTCACTTCCTTTGTTAGGTTGATTCCTAGGTATTTCATTTTTCTGGGTGTTGTGAAAGGGATTGACTCCCCCAATTTCTCTTTCAGTGAGTCTGTTGTTTGTGTAGACAAAGGCTGGTGATTTTTGAGCATTAACCCTGTATCCAGCAACACTACCAAATCTGGTAATTAAGTCTAGTAGTCTTTTGGTTGAATTTTTAGGATCCTCTAGATAGAGTATCATATCATCAGCAAATAATGCCAGTTTAACTTCTTCCTTTCCTATCTTTATTCCTTTTATATCTTTGTTCTGCCTGATTGTTATGGCTAATATTTCCAGCACTATATTGAACAACAGTGGAGACAACGGACATCCTTGTCTTGTTCCTGATCTTAGTGTAAATGGTTTCAGTTTTTGGCCATTAAGTATGATGCTAGCTGTTGGTTTCTCATAAATAGCTTGTATTAAACTGAGATAAAGTCCATCGATTCCAATTCTCTGTAGGGTTTTGATCATAAGTGGGTGTTGGATTTTGTCAAAGGCTTTTTCTGCATCTATTGAGATAATCATATGGTTTTTGTCCTTGAGTCTGTTAATATAATGTATTACATTGATTGATTTACGTATGTTGAACCAGCCTTGCATCCCTGGGATAAATCCGATTTGATCAGGGTGTATGATTTTCTTGATAATTCTCTGTATTCTGTTTGTAAGTATCTTATTGAGGATTTTTGTGTCAGTGTGCATTAGAGAGATTGGCCTGTAGTTTTCTTTTTTGGTGGGATCTTTCCCTGCCTTTGGAATCAAAGTGATGGTTGCTTCAAGGAATGATTTGGGTAGTACTGCTTCCCTTTCAATTTCATTAAAGAGATTAAGAAGTACTGGTATTACCTCTTCTTTAAAAGTTTTGTAGAATTCAGCAGTGAAGCCGTCAGGACCAGGGCTTTTCTTTGTTGGTAGGTTTTTTATTACATTTTCAATTTCCCAGATTGATATTGGGTTATTTAACATTTTTGTATCCTCTTCATTCAACTTTGGAAGTTCATATGAGTCTAGGAATCTATGCATTTCTTCTAGATTTTCCATCTTTTTGGAGTATAGATTTTCAGAGTACGTCTTTGTTGTCCTTTGGACTTCTGGATCTGTGCTGATTTCCCCATTTTTATTCCTTATAGCATGGATTTGAGCCTTTTCCTTCCTTTGTTTGATAAGGTTGGCTAAGGGTCTGTCGATCTCATTTATCCTTTCAAAGAACCAACTCTTTGATTCATTGATTCATTGCATTGTTCTCTTTGTCTTCATTGCATTGATTTCTGCTCTGATACTTATAATTTCCTCTCTACTATGGGCTTTGGGTTTGTTTTGCTCCTCTTTTCCTAATTGTCTGAGGTTTATCATTAGATTGTTTATTTCGGTTTGCTCTATTTTCCGAGTGTATACATTCACTGCTATGAATTTTCCTTGTAGAACTGTTCATTGTGTCCCATAAATTCCTGTATGTTGTGCTAGGGTTGTCATTTAGTTGTAGAAACTGTTTAGTTTCTTCTTTAATTTCTTTTGTGGCCCATTGGTTGGTGAACAGAGTGTTGTTCAATTTCCATGTGTTTGTGAGGATCTTGGAATTTCTTCTGCTACTCAGCTCCAGTTTCAAGGCACTATGGTCTGATAGTATGCAGGGGATAACTTCGATTTCTTTGCATTTACTTATACCTGTTCTATGAACTAGAATGTGATCTATTTGGGAGAATGATCCATGAGCAGCTGAGAAGAAGGTATACTCTGGCTTTGTAGAGTGAAAATTTCTGTAGACATCTAATAAGGCCATTTGCTCAAAAGTTCGATTTAGCTGAAGTATTTCCTTATTGATTCTTTGTCCAGTTGATCTGTCAATTTGTGACAGTGGAGTATTGAAGTCCCCCACTACTATTGTATTCGTGGTTAACTGGCTTTTCATGTCCAATAATGTTTGTTTTATATAGTTTGGTGCATTAGAGTTCAGTGCATAAATATTTATGGTTGTTATTTCTTTGTCTTGGATAGTTCCTTGTACGAGGATATAGTGACCTTTATCTCTTTTAATCAATTTGGGTTTGAAATCTATTTTATCTGCAAACAAGAGAGCCACTCCTGCTTTTTTGCAGTTTCCTGTGGCATGGAGGATTATTTCCAACCTTTTATTTTCAGTCTGGGTTTCCTTCTGAATTAGGTGTGTTTCCTGTATGCAGCAGATTGTAGGATCTTGCTTCTTGATCCAATCTGCTAGTCTGTGTCTTTTAATTGGGCCATTGAGTCCATTGACATTAATGGTTATGACTGATATGGACATATTCAGAGTTGGCATGTTTACCTGTTCTTGTGGGTTTTTTTTTTTTTATTCCTTGCTTTTCCCCTTCTCTATTTAGTTTCTTGTTTGCCCCAATGAATTCACTCTCCTGGGTCTAGTGGGTATGGAATTTCTGTGTTTTTTTCCAAGATATTCTTTAGAATGTTTTGGAGTGCAGGTTTCATATTTGTGAAGTTTTTCAAGTGCTCTTTGTCATGGAAGTATCTTATTTCCCCGTCTGTTCTGAAAGATAGTTTTGCAGGATACAATAGTTTAGGTTGAAGGTTTTTTTCCTGCAATGCTTGAAATACTTCCCTCCAGGCTCTCCTTGCATTGAGTGTTTGTTTTGAAAAGTCTGTTGTGATCCTAATGGGCTTGTCTTTGTAGGTGATTTTCTTCCTTTCACTGCTTTCAATATTTCATTCTTTCATTGTGCATCTGGAGACTTGATAATTATATGTCTAGGTGTAGATATTTTTATGTCATGGCGTTTTGGAGTCCAATAGGCCTCATTTACCTGTATGTCTATTTCTTTTCCTGTGAAGTTTTTGTTGTTATCTCTGACAATAGCTTTTTCATGTATTTTACACTGTCTCCTGCTTCCTCAGTGACTCCATTCAGTCTTATATTATTTTTCTTTGAGTCATCTAGAAGCTGTTGAATTGATTTTTCATGGTCCCTTGCTCTTTTCCATAGATTATATCTTTCCTGCTCGTTGGCTGCTATGCTGCCCTCTAGGTCTGAGATTCGGTTCTCTGCTTCATTCATCCTACTTTGCAAGCTTTCATTCTCCATCATTCCGTGGAGCTCTGCTTGAAGCTGTTTAAAAGGTTCCATTGCTTCTGCTAACTTGGATTCTATCATCTCATTGATCTCTTCTTTAATCATGTCTTTCACTGTAGACGGTATTCCTGTTTTGATCTCAGAGATGAGTTCTGATTTCCATTTTACTAGATCTGCTTTAGTTACCATCTCTAAGAGTCCTGGTGTTTGAGTTTCAGTTTGCCCTATTTCTCTTTTCTCTGAATTTTCCTATGGTGGTGATCTTTGTGTCTGGTTTTTGGTATATTTTCTCATTTCTACTCTTTCGTTGTACTAATGCCATTGCTGACAATGCTATTACTGATGACAGGTCAATGTTTGTTGCAGGTCTCTTTCTTTCTATTATCTGGGGCTCTTTGGATGTGGCACCTTTCTGGGGTGTCCTCCTTGAATGTGTAATGACTCTTGAAAGTTCTCAGTTTTGACACATCATGGGAGGTATTTGAGCAGAGCAATCACATCATGTTTGTTACCATAATAGAATCAATACCAATATCTGTATTTGACACAGTAAATAAAATGAAAAAAAATTTTAAATTGTATTCTAGAGACTCTGAGCTTATGAGTTACCTCTATGTCCCTATGCCCAAATTTAGAATTAATCAGCAATGTATATATAACATGTAGATCATAAATGTACCCACTGAACCCTTTGGCAATAAGAGGTCACTGGGGAATCAGGGAAGTAGGGGGACAGAAGGAGAGTGAAATAGGGGTAGCAGATTTATGAAGATCACCTATACTCTAGAATCTCATATATGCCAGCGGGTAATAAAAGATAAAAGTGCGTATATAAAATAGTACCAACTGTATGCTGTAAGACCGTTGGAGACTTTGTACACCTTCTTATAGTAGTATAGGAGAAGAAATAGGGCAGCCTAAGAGTCTTTTACTTCTGGGTATTGCTTCTGACAAGAAGATAGGAGAGGGTGTGGGATCAAGAGGTAAGTAGAGGAATCTAGGAGTAGATGGCAAAATAGAAGCTAAATTCCCCCCCCCTTTTTTTTAATCTTGCCTGGTCTCTCAGCGTGGCTGCACTGTGAAAGGATACAGGAAATGGCCCCGCCTCCTCTCGGACCTAGGTCCTCACAATGCAGCTCCAGGATGGGGCTGGGGCTGGCGGGCGAGCCTCAATCCTCTGTGGTGGGGATGGGGCCTGGGGTCTGCACCTGACTTCTCACTGAATGGCTCCTGGGTGGAGTGAGCTGGAGGGCAGGCCTCAGTCCTCTGCTGCCACCGGGAACGAGTGGCACCTGCGGTACCCAAGTTGTCTGCACTGGCTTGGGGTGGAGCGGGCTGTTGTGCAGGCCTCAGTCCACCACCACTACTGCTGCCACCAGGGATGGAATGGCACCCAGAGCAGCCAGATCATCTGTGCTGCTCGGGGTGGGGCAGCCCAGTGTGCAGGCCTCAGTCCACTGCCACCTCTGCCAGGGATGGAATGGCGCCCAGAGCAGCCGGGTCATCTGTGCCGCTTGGGGTGGGGCGGCCCAGTGTGCAGGCCTCAGTCTGCCGCCACTGCTGCCAGGGACGGAATGGCGCCCAGAGCAGCTGGGTCATCTGTGCCACTTGGGGTGGTGCAGGCCGATGTGCAGACCTCAGTCTGCTGCCGCCCTGCTGCCGCCAGGGATGGAATCTCCATAATGTTTTTTAATTCTATAGTTATTAAAGCTATCAAAATCACAGAAGTTTTTAAAATTTCTCTTCTATGTGACAACAGTCTCCTTGTCATTTCAAAGTGTACAGTTTGATTTTTCCAACATTTAATGACAGTTTTTTCTCCATTGTAATTGTTATATCAGTTCTTTCAGTTTTCTTTATATCATTTTCCCCTTCCATTTGGCTTGTAACCACATAAGCAAAACAATGGAGACAATTTTTATTTCTTCCTCATCATAAAAGATTTTTTTCCTAAAAATTTTCCCATTCAGCTCCATTGGTGACATCATACTAGACCACATTTTTTTTTTTAAACTTCTCCTGGGCACAAAATGAATTTGAATTTGAAGAATCTGGGAGACCCTTAAGCCATGCAATGGTGATGTTGTGCCATGGACTCTGGCATGAGATGGAATCAGGTGAGTTCTTGAAAGAAGTGTCAGAATGAGTTATGGAAATAAAGAGCCTTGCCTTATTTCCAGAATACAAATTCTTACTAGTCTTTGCTTCTGCATCATCACCTATTCCTATCACTCTATTGAGGCAGGGAGAAACCTTGGTCCCTAGCATACTGTTTTGAATATGACTTTACCAGCCCATATAACCTACTTGGCTGGTACCAGACAGAGCTATGTCTCCAACAGTCTGAGGAGAGCAGGGGCTCTAGAGGTATTGTGGGGTTCATGCTCATTAATGAAAAGCATTTATCACTTAATTACTGATGTGTGACTTGGTGTTCAGTCACCATGGTTTTACTGCATGAACAGTGCACATGGTCTCACAACACCGAGAAGAAATGGTGAGCCGAAAGGAGGTCCTTGGGAGTGATTTTACTGGAAACAGAAGAAGAAATTCCTGATTTGTGGGAAGCATCAGAGTATTCAATGCAGATGTAATTACAGATTAGCAGAGCATAGTGATTCCTCAGTTTTGTAGTGACCACCTATGACTAATGGCTTTGAATTTAAAATAGTGGACAACATCTCTTGTGCAGAAAGTTCATTCCTGGTCTGCAGGTTCAAGTAATTATTAATATTTTCATTCTTATCAAAATGGTTAATTCCCCTACAGTATCTCAGACCTTCTCTTGGTAGATGGCTCAAGTATAGGCTAACTAAATAAATTATTCTTTATATTTAGATTGTTAATGTGAAACTTTCCATTCAGCTTAGAGTGCTGTTAAAGATGGAGAGGATGTTAATGTGTTAGCAAGACAGGGGAAAGTGTTCCTGCTAAGGACAGCTTCCTGAGGGGGCTGTCTACTAAATCTAAACTGAGATATGAATTGAGCTGAGGCATGTGCAGGAACATTAACACTTGATGCTGGTGTGGTTGGAAGGAGAAAGTGAAGTCATCTAAAAAACAATTACTGTAGGGGCAGGGGATATAGCTCAGTGGCTCCAGTGCCTGCTTAGCAGGTGCAAGGTCTCTGGTTTGATCCCTGATAACCACATGCAACAATATGGGGCATGGTGATTCACACCCAGCAGCAATCAGTACCACACACCACAATGCTGGGTGTGGTGGCTCATGCCTGTCATCCCACCACTTGGGAGGCAAGAGGATTGCTGAGTTCTAGGCTTGCCTGTACCACATAGTGAGCTCAGGGCCAGCCTGAACTCAAAGCGGGATGCTGTCTTTAAAAAAAAAAAAATTACAGCCAGGCATGGTGGCTCATGGCTGTAATCCCAGCACTCGGGAGGGAGAGACAGGAGGATTGCTGAGTTCCAGGCTGGCCTGGGCTATCTAGTGAGCTCAGGCGCAGCCTGAACTACAAAGCAAGACCCTGTCTCAAAAAAAAAATTACAGTAATTCTGATTGTTTTTGAGACTTTTTTTAAAAATTGGAACAGTGGGCTGGGTGTAGTGGCACATGCCTGTAATCCCAGCATTCTACCACTTGGGAGACAGAAGCAGCATGATTATGTTGAGCTCATACATACCCTCAGATACATAGTGAATTCAAAGCCAGCCTGAACTACATAAAAGGACCCTGTCCCAAAAAATGAACAACAGAAATTAGAACAATGACTGAGATGAACAATGTATAAAACAAGTATTAAAATAGGGCTAGATTTCCATAGTGAAGTTCTGCAGGTGTGAGTTGTGGCATGCAAGATTTGTGAATAGAAAATAGCAAAGGGGATTTAAAAAGTAATTGGACTGCAAGGTATTTTGGAATGTGGTAAAAATCAACTACAGCAGTAAACTCGTTAGGACTTCAAATTTGTTTTATTGTAATTATAAATAAAGGATTTTCTGCTCGTTCTGAGATTGGGTCATGGGTCACAGGTTTAAAGAAAGGAGGGGAATGTAACATTGCATAAACATTTCTCTACTTATCAGGTCACCTAATCATCTTTGAGGCCAAATTAGAAATTAGGTAACTGGTCTTATAAGTTGTAAAATAGGGTGGGCATCAACTTTGAAATAAAATGGGAAGGGGTTTTCCTGGATACAAAATACTTCAATGTCTTTCTGATAGTTTTGATTGTACAAGGACTTGCTCATGACATTTTCTCTGAGGTATGTCTTTCATATTATTTTTGTTTTTAGTGTACTTTCCAGATCAGGTCTTAGTTTAACAGGCCTTGGGAGATTTTCAATTATTTTTCCATTTCTTTGCTTGGTGGATGATGGACACATCTCATGTCTCTATATTAAGTTTGGCACTCTTAAAACACATTTGGCAAGATTTCAGGAATTGGGAAATGTATCACTAGGGCATGGTGGTGCATACTTAATGATATCCACGTGGGAGAAGAAATGGGAGTAATAAATCACAAAGCCCTGCCTTCATAACCCAGGAAAACTTTTTCAATATGAAATACATATTTTCAGGAGGTACTACAATGTAAATTTATTTGTCCAAGTGCATGAGCCCTTAACTTAAAGAGGAAAAACAATTATTTGGTGCAAATCATACTTTTGATTTTGAATTTTACTCATTTTCCCACTAAAAGTACATGTTACAATACCCACTTCTGAGAGGGGATAGCAGTAATGAGCCCTATGACCCTTAACATATCTCTTGGTCCTCCTTACTAAAGCATTGGCCTGAAATTCCAATCTTTTCTGTCTCTCTGACCTTTCAGTCTCTTGTCCATTGGCTCTATTCTCTCCTACCATGTCTGATCTCTCTGGCTCCATTTATTTCTCATAGGAAATCATTCACCCATTGATATTTTCTTATACACAATCTACTCACACCTTTATCATGTTCTGTGTTACAAATTGACTTATCTATGTTCATCTGCTTTTGGATTCAGTTATTAAACATAAGAAAGTATCTGTCTCATCTCACTACTAAAAGCTTTCTAAGGTCTTATCACAATGAATATTGTAGATTGAATGCCTATCTGCTATATCAATTGTCATAAGATTGGCAAATGCAGGGAGAAATCATTGCATTTAATAGAACAAATAGATGCTAATGCTACATGATCTGTGTACACTTGCCTTGATATCTTGTGTCCTGAGTATTTCATAGTGTGAAAACTAGAACATTAGAGGCATCTCCGTCTCCAGATTCACGTTGATGCCCACAATTAATGACTGTAGCACATGCACAGGAAAAAGACCATAATATACTACCACATCACAGGTGCTTTCAACTGGTTGTCAGTACTGGAGATCATTCAATCCACTGATCAGTCTGAAAAGGAGGGCAGTAAAGCCTTCAAAAGGAAAAAAACAAAATTTCATTATATGTAAAGACTAAGAGAACACTGTCTCAGAGTGTGAAAAGACACTCAGAATTAGCCATTATTTATTGAGTGGCCAAAATAATTGGAGGGGTTGTTGAATGGCATATCATTCAGAGGGCTTTGAAAATATTACATTGATAAAGTCAGTGAGGAGAGCAAAGCATTCTAACTACACTGGTTATACCCTGGTGAAATCTTTCTCTTATTACTATTTTGTCCTCCAAGGAAGGATGTCTTCAGCTGGAAGACCAAGGAAGATGATTTAATCTTGATATTCAGCATTGCAGGACTATTGAAGCCTCTATTTTTTTTTTTTTGAGACAGGGTCTGGCTTTGTAGTTCAGGCTGGCTCTGAGCTCACTATGTAGCCCAGACAAGCCTCGAACTCAGCAATCCTCCTCTCTCTGCGTTCTGAGTACTGAGATTACAGGCGTGAGCCACCACACCCAGTACTGTGGTATGTCGTATTGATTGCTGGTGGGCATGAGTCTCCACACCCAGCACTGTATGTGGTTACCAGGATTGAATTGAGGACCTTATGCATGCAAGGCAGGTGCCAGAACCACTGAGCTAACCCTCTGGCCTTTGAGGCCTCTATTATTACCAGGGGCACATGTGATTGTTTCCAAAGGACATAGCTGGCTTGCAGGCAAGAAGAGCAAGCCATAGATGATCTTAATCACAATTTTATTATGATTTTTTTTCTCCAAAAATTATGTAGAATAGCTCTCCAGAAGGTAAGGACTGACCCTGGAGAGAAAACCATTGTAGTTAAGAAAGCCATGAAAGCCTCTAGCACCCTCAACGTTGTTCAAATCCAGGAAAGAAATCACAGTGGGGGGAACCCCTATGTAGACTCACAATGTAGGAAAACATTTAATTTTTCATATCATATTCATATCATATTCAAATATATGAAACTACACATGCTTAAGAGAAAACTGGTGTATCTAAGGAATGTGTGGAAGAATTAGCTCAGAATAATTCCTTTACCAGACATAAAATAATTCTCACTTGGTCAAAACTTTTAGGTAAGCAATGTGTGAAAGCTTTCAGCAGTCACTGTTCACACTGTTGTGAAACTACATGTATATAAATAATGTGGGAAACTAGTAAACTGGAGAGAAATCTTAGGAGTAAAAACAATGTGAGAATGCAGTTACTACACAGAATTTATATAAAATACATGAAAGTCACACTGGATGGACACTTTATGTACGTAAGCAATGTGGGAAAGCATTCAGCAGATACAGCCACTGTCAGATACATGGAAGGTCTCACGCAGTAAAAAAACCCTATGTACATAAGCGATGTGGAAGATGATTTGTTGCTCAGTCTTCATTTCATAGATATACAAAACACTGGTGAGAAACCCAATGTATGGAAACAATGTGGGAAAAGATTTGGTACCAAGTCCTCATTTCATAAATGTAGAAAAGCTCTCTCTGGAGAGGAATCCCATAGATAAGCAATGTGGGAAAGCAGTCAGTGGATACAGTTTTATCAATACATGAAGGAGGTCACATATAAGAATATATATGTAAGCCTATTTTGAAAGCTTGTGAAAATTACTCATAATAGAGACTTGTGCAAATAAAATGAAAATTTTGATGCTAGTATTTCTATATAAATTTTCTAGAAAATATACTTTCAGAGATAGCCTAGAATATACTCATTCTATGTTTTTAAGTAATCACTTGTCAGTATTTGAACGATAGTCATTACCATAACAATACTGACATAATTATGCATAGGCCAGTGTCTTCAAACTTAGTTAATGTTATTTCTAATTAAATAAGAGAATTTGAAATATCTTTTTCACTTCCAAGTATGTATTTTAGTTTTGATTGTTTCATTTTTTTCAATAGGAATGTATAAGCTATGATAAAGTAAATAAGTAAATTACCTTTTTTTTTTTTGAGACAGGGTCTCACTTTGTAGTTCAGGCTGGCCCTGAGCTCACTATGTAGCCCAGGCAAGCCTCGAACTCAGCAATCCTCCTGCCTCTGCCTCCTGAGTACTGGGATTATGGGCGTGAGCCACCACGCCCGGCACTGTGGTATGTGGTATTGATGGCTGGTGGGTGTGAGTCATCATGTCCAGCATTGTATGTGGTTACAGGATTGAACTCAGGGCCTTGCGCTTTGGAGGCAGGCGCTGGAACCACTGAGCTAAATCTCCGGCCCCAGTTAACTGTTTTTTAAGTGATGGGATTTCCTGCTAGCTTTAAATAAAATTTTGTTGCACGTATTCCACATTCTGTGTAACAAGAGAATTGTGAATTTTGATGTTTTATGTATATATGTGTGTGTGCAAATATATATTTCAGATGTGTGAACATGTGCTTTAGACAAAATTCCATTATTTTCATGTATCTTGCAATTTAGCAAATGTTTGGTTTTTGTATCTAATAAGCTACATTCACATATCTCAACATAATTATCCATAATATCAAATAAGCCATTTTTCATGTTTTATTTTCATGCTTCTATTATGAAGATTTCTACGATTGTTGTGATTTTACCACTTGTACCAGAAAATAAATTATACTGTTGTTTCAGAATGTGACAGATAAAATGAACCATAACTTGTCTGTAAAACAATATGAATTTTAGTAATATGTCACTCAGTGCTTACTAGAGAAACATTGAAGGTAAGGTGTACAAAAATATAAGATTGGCTTACATTGGCTGCCCAAATAATATGACTGGGGAGAGTGCATAGGATCTCTGCAGACCCAAAACATCCACTGGAGTACACTGTGGTGTCTTGTGTGAGTCTATCAAAAGACAAAAGGTCTATGCCAGAAGACTAAATGGACTGAGGTGGACATTGAAAAGTGAACTTCAAGGCCAAATACCCAGGATACAACTTCCAAGGAGAAGGTGAATACTATAGTTCCTCCAAAGAAACAGAAGCAAGCTTGTCTTTCTCTTTCTTTCTTTTACTTTCTTCCTTCCTTCCTTCTTTTCTTTTTCTCTCTTTCCCTTCCTTCCTTCTTTCCTTCCTTCCTTCCTTCCTTCCTTCCTTCCTTCCTTCCTTCCTTCCTTCCTTCCTTCCTTCTTTCCTTTCTCTCTTTCTTTCTCTCTCTTTCTTTCTTTTTATTTCTTTCTTCTAATTCTTACAACATTCTAGTAAGAGTGCTCCCTATGGTTGATCTTCTACAACAATAACTTTACTAGCCAAAGTGAGTTGGGTATTTCTTGCTCAAGTTGACACAATCTGTTATGTATCACAAACCACCTTTTGAAAATTTCACAACCAGAAAAATTTATTGAATCTATGGTCTCCAGATACAAAGGAAGTTCACAATTACACACAATATTTTAAAGATCTAATCCATGCCAAGGGAAACACTAATTCCTTCCCCAAAATAGAAAGGAAGTTTTCTTTGAGTGTTGCTTACACCTGAGATTTCATAATTTGAACACTATAATGCAGCTTTAACAAGACTTAGCTAATATTAAATCTATCAACATTGTATTATATTGAAAGCATATCGAGAAAAAACTATTACAATTGCAATCCTCATTTCTGTTGGATCAAGGAGTCATAGCTGGTATTGAGAGCTATGATGTACTATCCATTCTGTATTCTGTTTCCCTTCAAAAAGCACCTCAGCATACCTTGATTCTTTCCTTGGTGCAAACATAACAAAATAAAAGTACCTATTGATCCAAATATCATGCACTGATAGTTATTGTATTATAGTGTATTGTACTTTTTGAGACAGAGTCTTGCTTTGTAGTTCAGGCTGGCCCTGAGCTCACTATGTAGCCTCGGCAAGCCTTGAACTCAGCAATCTTCCTGCCTCTGTCTCCTGAGTACTGGGATTACAGGGGTAAACTGCCTAGCCCGGCATTGAGGTATGTGGTACTGATGGCTGTAGGCATGAGTCACCACCCCCGGTATCATTGTATGTGGTCACCAGGGATTGAACCAGGGACCCTACACTTGCTAGGCAGGCACTGGAACCACTGAGCTAAATCTCCAGCCCCTGGATTTGTTTTTCTTTTCGTCAGAGCAATCTTATTAAGAAAATTAATTAGACAATTGGGATTATGACTGAGCCAATCTTTCTTGCCTGCAGACCAGCTATGACATATCCAGACCTGAGGACTTGACTATCTTCACCTCTGTTAACAACCATGACCCCAGTGGTAACAACTGGTATTATGCTCCAGGGAAGAACTACATCAGGAACTTCATCTACCTAATTCGTCATTTTTGTAGGATGCAAAAACATGATGCCCTCTGAGTGACCTGTTACACTGCTTGCTCCAAATAGACTGAATAAAAGGTACAGCAAGTTCAGGTCTGCCATCTTTTACTATCCAGAGTAGCATGAATCAGGCCCAAACTCAGCTTCCTCTCTAAGTCTCATTTTTGCCTATTTATTATTTTGCCTTGTGCTGTCAGATTCGCAGGAGACTAGAACTTAACTGAAAAAGTACTAGTTACATTTCCTTCCCCTGTTCTCTACATAATTTTAACTTGGTACTGTAAAATGTAGTACTCAAATCAACATAAAAACCAAATTACTTTCTCAGAAATTTGTGTAAATTTACTTGAGACAAAATTATTCATTATTGCTATATAATTTATAATGATTGTGAATCGTTTATCTTCATTTAACTGATATAGATTCCAAATTATTAAAGCTATCTATTGAAAACATGGCAATTACTTTTCAGTTTGTCTCTCCCTGTTGTTTAAACATCTTAACATGTGATTTTTTCCAAATTTAAGGATATTAATTTTTTAGTCCTTCACTCTAAACTTTATGACAATTCTTTCTTATTTCTTGTCATTTTTGTGTCTTTCCTTTTGCCTTACAACAACATGAATAAACAAGTCAAGAATAATAGGGACAATCTTTATTTTATTCCTTAACATAAAAGATGTTTCCCATGTCATCATTTACGGAAATAGAACCTACACTATGAATTTGATTATATTTAAATCAGAATATTTAATTGAAATTCCTCTTCATGAATGTGTGAATCAGAACTTTTGGATATTTATGCTGATTAATTTCCCAATACATAAAAATAAATGTGAGATGGAGCTTAGTGGTAGCTTGCTTGCCTGTCATATGTGAGGCCCCAGTTTTGATCCCCAGGGTCATAAAAACTAATGAACAAGATAAAACACTTCAGTTTAACTTTTCCGGGTTATTTGTTAACAGGTAATTAAATTTCAGCTTATGGTAAAGAATGATGCTCATAACCTTGCAGATGTAACTACATAGACAAGAGTTGATCTAAACATTTTTAAAAACAAGAAAAACGTTAACAGGAAAGCTGAACTAATTGGATTAATTAATAAAGTTTCTTAATTCCACCAAACGAAGTTACCAAGCAAATAAAAATATGAAATCTGGACCTGGAGGCTCTATATCAGAAAAACAGAGATAAACTTTAGCTACCTGGAAAAAAGGTCATCCTAGAAGACTAAACCGGAAGCAATTCATGGGTTACTAAAAACTGAGTGCACTAAAGCATCAGAATATGAATATGACAGAGCACACAACCTAAGGGGATCCATTGTTCCTGCTATGAAAATACCCAGGGGGGAGCATATAATATATACAAGCAGCTTAGTTACTGTGTCCTCTAGTGGAGACAATATATCTGATATCCACAAGTTAAAGGAGGAAAGTTTGATTTCAGCTCACATTTTGTAGGGATTTCAGTTCCTAGTCAGTTGGCTCCAAGCTAAAGCAGTAAGGCAGAGATGCATAGCAGAGAAGTAGTTCATGGGATGGCAGGCAGAGAGCAAAGAAGCAGTAAGCAGTGAAATAGCAGCAGCAGTAATCAAGCCAGCCTCTATATTTCATCTATGCTGCTGACCTTTTGGGTGGTGTCACCCATATCAAGGATGGGGCATTCTTAATACCATCATCCTACCCTTAATTCCAGTATCCCATACACTAGATCCAGCCAGTTCTGAAACTTTCTACTTAGTACTGCATGAGGCCTTGGGGAAAAGCTAGATACAAGTTATAACAACAGGTTTATTTTTCATATTTTTGGAGCCTGATAGTTTCAACAATGGGTGATGACAGATGTCATTCCTTCCTCCTTTTATATATATATATATATATATATATATATATATATATATATATATATATATATAGTTTTCCTACTTTTTTTTGTACCAGAGATTAAACTCAGGACCTTGTTCTTGCAAGGCAAGCACTAGAACTACTGAGCTAACTCTGGGGCCCCTCAAGCCTTTTTATAAGACTACTGGTATCATCTAGGAATTTAACTCACTCTTGAAAAATTTTCTCACAATGGCACTTATGTCAATGATATCATCCTGGATGTAAGTTCC
>PVIC010029407.1:0-22580 GCA_004025085.1 Thryonomys swinderianus
TGTGTGTGTGTGTGTGTGTGTGTGTTTTATTTTGTTTTGTTTTTTTACTAGCAAATTACAGATACTTTTAAACTTGGATTTTCAGGCATTTACAAATTTCCTGGTGATATCCACATCAACTTTGTTCATAATATCACAAATTTGAAATAATCTAAGTACCTGGAAAACAAAGAGTGCTAACCTACAATTTAGATTATTTTACTGATACTTGAGGCAAAATGGCTATCTTTCAAAAGTATTATGCAGTTTTGACAGAGTAAATATGATATGATTCAATTTACACAAATTCTAGGGCTCAAGAAATAGAATAGGGATAAAAAATTAACTGAAGAGAAGGATACAGAATTATTGGCTTTGCTGGACAAGTTTCACATCACATAATTATATATATTATTCAAATTTTATTCAGTTCATGTGCTTAAATGGTATGCTTCATTATATGCTTAATAAAAAATCTAATAGTCTTTGAAGTATACTTTCGGTTCGATATACATCTTGCAATGTAGTAAGTGTAGTATTGCAGATCCAGCTGATGTACAACGACCCGAGAAATTGTGAAGGAAAGGATGAAAACTTAGCAAACTCAAATGTGTCAGCTGGGTACTCAAAGCACTGAAAACACTGATAAAACTTTTCAAAGGATACAAAGGGAAATATATTCTTAAAGTGAATATGGTAAAGAATCGAGAATCCTGATAATTTCTAGTGGCCCGTGAAATGTCTTGGGAGTTAGGTTATAGTCTCCCAGCTTGCATGAGGCATCAACCTCCACCCCTTCCCAGAAAATCGCTTAATTATTTCATTTCTGTCTTCTGTTTGTTGCAATCTTACTTAAAAAGTTGTTCTGTATTATGAACAAAACAGCAACAAAACACTTTTTAGCAAGCGAGAAAGTGACAAAAAAAACCCTACTCCAGAATAAACAAAAATAATAAAGCAATCTGAGGTGATATAAGTCTAGCTCAAATACGGGCATATTTTTCATATTTAAGATGAGTAAACTAGTTTTCTGTCAATAGTAGGTGATACCCCACAATGGGTAGCCTAAAAATCACACGAATTTGTTTTCTTATAGTTTTCCAAGTGCTTAGGATCTGAAATCCAGATGTCAGCAGGCTAATGGTTCCTGTGAAACTTGTAGGGAAGAACCAACATTTTTTCACCTCTTTGTAGCTGCTGGTAATCGCTAGATTTGATATTCTCAGCTTGTAGCTGCAGCACCTCCATTTCTGGCTCTGTGTCACAGCATTTTTGAGTTCAGTGCTATCTTCTTGTGGTTCTTTTCCTCTTCCTCCCAGTGACATGGAAGCAGAGCCCAGGTTAATGACCGCATCCTAGCTTTATTTCATATGCATAGAACCTGCTTCTTATTAAGGTCACATTATGGTGTGTGATGTTAAGGATATTGATGTTTTAGGGTGGGGTATTCATTTCAATCCATCATAGATTTTTGCATTCATTCATATTTTTATCTACCTTTTCTACAATGCTCTTCATATAACATTAGATTATGTGCTAGAATTACTTACTCATGTTTATATTACTAGTTCTTGGCACAGTGAAAGCACAAACATTCATCAAGTTATAAGAATGTGGAAAAGAAATTGGAAACTATTGTGACATCAAAACAGGATGCCTTTTTTACTTCATCTATTATTAGTGTTCTTACATTTCACATTTCACAGATGTGATTAGTGTATACATGGTGTTTTTCTATATAGGTCCCTAGCATACAATATTCATAGGGTCAATAATACAACCAGGACTATGATAACTAATAACTCCATTCTGATTTATATTTCAGCCCTTCTACTTTTTTTTTTTTTTAGACAAGGTGTCGCTTTGTAGTTTAGGCTGGCCCTGAGCTCACTATGTAGCCCAGGCAAGCCTCGAACTCAGCAATCCTCTTACCTCCCAAGTGCTGGGATTATAGGCATGAGCCACAAAGCCCAACACTGCTGGTATGTGTACTGATTGTTGGTGGGTGTGAGTCACCATGCCCGGTATTGTTGTATGTGGTTACTGGGGACTGAACCAGGGACCTTGTGTTTGCGAGGCAGGCGCAGGAACAACTGAGCTAAATATCTGGGCCAGCCCTTCTACTTCTAGCACTCCAGTATCCCTACCTCAGTTACTTAGCTTGAGTTTTCCTTCTATTGTTAGGAGATGACAGGGGATAAAACTAGAAATTAATGAAAAAAGAACTATGTTTTTAATGTAATTAATAAAGTATTATAAACAGGATTGCTTTGAAGAAATAACTTCTCCTAAAATATATTTTCTGGTCACTGTGCTATTATAACACACCAAGACCTACACACCTTCGGAATACAGTCTGTAGTAAGTAAAGTACAGAGTACTCAGGTATTTTTAAAAATCAATTATTCAAAGGAAAGAATTTAAAGGAAGCTTTAATGCAGTATCAACTCAATTAACACTTGAAATATGAAGGAACAAGTGAAGTACTTCAGAAGTATTTCAGCTCACAAAGGAGTGAGAGTTCATTATGCAGACAGAGAATAGGAACAAAAACACAGCCCCAGGAAGGATGTTAAAGTGGGATGTAAAAAGCTGACGATCAGGCAGTGATCATGAGCATGGGAACTTGACGACAGGAGCAAGAGCTACGCTGAAAGTTCCTTGAAGGTCCGCAAGCCTGCTTCAAGATAGCTGAGTTTCAAAAGACAATTCAGAGCGGGACTTTATTACAGTAAGACCTTGCAATAAGGCCGCGGTATAAAAGATAAGGCCACAAGCACAACAGTCACAGGAAAGATGCAAAGACAACTGATACAATGAAAAGCTCTTTCTGCAGTGGATTCTGGGGTATTTCCAAAGAAATTTAGCACATAATGCTAGAAACAAAACTCCAGTGCTAAGTTTAGTGCGACATGCTCCAGGTCAATTGAAAATTATATGAAGACGATGAGAAATTGCAATATTTATTCTATGTCAAAGATTAAAGTCTTGCTTAGATTTTTCCAAAATCTCTACTAGCATATAGATTTATATGTGTGGGTTATTTTCCCTTCTTTATTACCTCACAGCCTCAGATCATAGGATTTGCACAAAAATAATACATGTTATTATATAATATATATAACTTTTGTGTGTGATACCAAGTCAGAAACGCATTGAATGCAAAAGTTTTCAACTTTTTCCTAGACATAAGTTCGTTTGTTCTCAAATTTCTATCTTAAAGAACAATGATGAAAAAAATTGGTGTGGATAGAATTTGCGCAGCTCTTTATTTTCATAATATTACAGTCAAAATTATTTCACCCAAAATATATATGTTGAAGGAGAAATTGAAGTAAGAAAGGTTTAATTTTGTTCGTTTAACTTCCACAGGCAAGAGAAAACCACTTTCTCTAGTGTGAGGCAGCAGTCTCTGATATATACTCCAGCAGGATTCACAGATCGGTACAGGTGTTTCTCTAGAACTGAAATTATTGTATCGGAGAATAAAAATCTTCACAACTCTGGAATTACTTTGCCATTTTGCTTCTCAGAAAGGTCTTGGAAGTTTCAATTATATTTATCCTCTCACGGAGATAGTATTATGTTAAAAAGAAAAAGAAAAAAGAAGGCAGGGCAGGGTATGAAAGAAGGAAAGGGAAGAATAGAAAGGAAACCAGTGAAAAATCTTAAAAATAATTTTGAACTATGAATAGCTATAAAAAGCAATTAGCAGATAGTTTACCATTCCTGTATTTACTCTATTTATGGTATTACCCAAGCAACTTCTTTCCCAAAAAGGACAAAAATAACTGGTGGTCACACAAACATAGAACACAAAGTGAAAGATTATATAGGTTTCCATTCATAACAATAATTACAGAATTTATATAGGACTTCAAAATTACAATAAATATTTGATGACCATTTTATAGAAATTATAGGAATATTAGCAGGGACAAACAAGATCTGCGTGTTCAACAATAACCAGTGGTAAATAAACTTACACTAAAACGTCTTACTTTATCTTCTCTTCTAATGGAATGTGAGAAACTTTCCCCCAACGTATGAGAAACTGAGGAATTTCCACACACACAGACACACACACACATATACAATGACAAGAGCAACAGCTATGCTGAAAGTATATAAACATATCACTTAAAATTGATATATATATAAAAGCATATCACTTAAAATTACCATTATTTTTAGTTAGGTATGGATAATCTTCCTCTTTATGTTTTTCTATATTTATATTATTCCATAACATTTTAAAAAGCCTTAAAATACATTTTTACTTTCCTTGTACTCATGATAAATGCTAATATTCAAAAAGCTTTTTCATTCACAAACATTTTATAAAATGATCTATCAGATAATCTCAAAATATTTTGTACTCAAAGTGGAACTCATTTAATCACTTTGTTAATGTAGTAATAAAAACAATTCAACATTTAAAATTTATTAGGAAACAACATTTAAACTTCTGAAGAAAACTATTTATATGCCAAGACTAATTTTTAAAGCTGTGGTCACTATGAATGTTGTCTTTATCACCACATCATATTTCTTTTTTTTTTTAAGTTTTTTAATTTTTTTTTTTTTTTTTTTTTTTTTTTTTTTTTTTTTTTTTTTTTTTTTTTTTTTTTTTTTTTTTTTTTTTTGTGGTGCTGGGGATCGAACTCAGGCCCTTGTGCTTCCAAGGTAGGTGCAGTACCACTTGAGCTAAATCCCCGGCCCAACCACATCATATTTCTTTGTAAAGATTACCAGTGTTAACATAAGACTATAAGTCTTAGAGGAAGAAGAAGAAAAGATCAACTAAAGAGGGAGACTTTCTTAACCTCACCAAGTTCTAGAAAACACATCACAGCCTTTGGGTCAGTCTTGAGAAAAGGAAGAACAGGATTCCTTAATTCTAGGAAATAGTAGTTTAAGAATAATTAAGTTTCATAGAAATGTATTACGTGATTCTAAGTTTATGAAATAAATAACAATTTAGGCCAGAGGATATAAGTGAGATTTATACAAGAGGATCAGGATTATAACGATTTAACCTGAATCAAAAATTATTTCTTGGTATTAAATTGTCACTAGTGAAGAGTAAAGTTTAGAGAAGGAAACATCATTGACTTACAGGCTTTTTGTCTTTTACTATTGTGTCTTGTTTGCTATGGATACAAGAATAAATAAAAGTGAGGCCGGAGATTTAGCTCAGTGGTTCCAGCGCCTTCCTGGCAAATGCAAAGTCCCTGGGTGAATCCCCGGCAACCACATAGCACAAAATCGGGTGTGGTGACTCACGCCCACCAGCAATCAGTACAACACACCACAGTGATGGACATCATGGCTCATGCATGTAATCCCAGCACTCGGGAGGCAGAGGCAGGAGGACTGCTGTTAGTTTGAGGCTTGCCTGGGCTACATAGTGAGCTCAGGGCCAGCCAGAACTACAAAAGTGAGACTGTCTCCCCCCAAAAAAGAATAAATAAAAGTAATAGTTTGCAAACTATGCAATGCTTTACATACCTCACAAAAAATATAGTATGGACATAATCATAATACATATCATTTTTTTTTGAGACAGGGTCTCGCTTTGTAGTTCAGGCTGGCTCTGAGCTCACTATGTAGCCCAGGCAAGCCTCAAACTCAGCAGTCCTCCTGTCTCTGCCCCTCGAGTGCTGGGATTACAGGTGTGAGCCACCACTCCCAGCTCATTTTTTATTTTTACAGAATGAATAATTTTGGGGGGCAATAATTTGTGGATTCTTTTTTTTTCCTGTATTAATGGACTCCTTCTAGTGGTGTTCTTATGAAAATAAAATGCCACATGAACAATGAAGAAAAATCAATATGCTGGATCAATAGAATGAGACTTAAAATCAAAGCTCTCTATTGAAAGATCTAGGATTCTATAAATGCTTTAAAAGATTTTTTTTTTTAGTATAGTACTGCCTGGTATTACTTTTGATTTTCTAAGAAAGAATTTTAGACTTCCAAGTTGCTTGGAGTTACACTTCTCCAATTTTTTTAAACTTATGAAGAAATATTTTGTGTGTTCCTTACCTAAATCTCAAAATTATTACATATTGACCTCTTATTTTATATTTATAGATTCTAGAAATCTATAGCCTCCTTGCTATAAGCACTTTACATTTTTTGTTGAAGGTAAGAATCAGGAACAGCAATTTAAACGAAAGTCTTTGCAGATTGCTATACTCCTGGGACAATTTTTACAGGCTGAGGATTCAGTAATTTCCATTCTTTGAGGTCATATTCTCTTCCACATAACAAGGAAGATAGGAAGAATAATTGAGCTAATAACGACCATATGATTATGTTTCTTTTTACATTGTGTTCATTTAGTGAAAACAATATTCACCTTTGTTGCTCTCAAGAAGTTCTCTAGAATACAATTTGAGAATAATTTTTCCTTACAGTATAAATGTTCATCTCATGACCGTGTCTTTTCTTCCTCACAGTTGTCCTCCAATTTCTCTCTAAAGTTTTGACAAGGAATGGGGTCGCAGCCATACCTAGAACAAGCCGACGATTGGCGTTTTATCAAGTGGCCTGATCCATATCTCATTGCATTATTACTACATAGGCAAGGAACATTCCATTCAGAAATGTTCAATTTTTACTACATTATGTTACTGTGAAAATCTTAATTCTGACAGCTTTCAGCAACTTAATTACTGATTTAGAGACAGGCAGATTTTTGGCGTTCCTGTTCTGTACCTTTCTCATGCCAAAAGGAATAATATTATGTGGAAGAAGAAAATATGGAAAATGTAGATGTTTAAGAAAATTTTAGCTTAGAAAATATTAGCTAAATCTGTCACCTGTAAGGTATGAGTGGAGAAATACGAAAACTTCCAATTGAAGTTTGAGTGTGAATGAAGTAATATCATTGAAAACTTCCAATTTTGGTTTGACTAGAAAAGATTCAGCAAGAATAAATTAACTTCCTGGTATATTTTAGCTCTGACATTGGATAGACTTGCCTGTGGAATATACAACACAGTCCCATTTCCCATTATAAGGCTGAGCATTATCTCTCAGCTGCACGATATTGCCTGTCTCAGGGGAAATTAGGAAAAAGTGTATGTGTGTCAGTGATTTTTTTCTCTCATATTATTGATCATTTTATTGCTATATCTTAAGTTCCTAAACAGAAAATCCTAATCCTATTTTGTGAAGAGGAAATGCTTATCTACTAGAGCATTCAGAGGTACTATTCTAAAAACATAATGATATCTCCAAATGTTTTTAAATATTGTTTAATGGAAAACTGAAATAACTACCCCAAAGCACCAAGTGTTATAATTTTCTAACTCAAGACTATCTGAGGGCCAGAGGTTTAGTTCAGTTCCAGTTCCTGCCGAGCAGGCACAGGGTCCCTGGTTCGATCCCCGGTAGCCACATACAACAATACCGGGCATAATGCCTCACACTCTCCAACAATCAGTACCACATACCACTGTGCTGGGTGTGGTGGCTCAGACCTGTCATCCCAGCACTCGAGAGGAAGAGGCAGGAGGATTTCTGAGTTCAAGGCTTGCCTGGGCTACATAGCAAGCTTAAGCCCAGCCTGAACTACAAAATGAGACCCTGTCTCAAAAAAAATCTTTGAAACTAAAAGACAGTGTATTACTTTATAGTGTTCTTTCCCTTTATATCTGAAGCTTGTTATTCATGTATTTATTAATACATAGGTCAATACAACTAGGAAATGGTATCATAATTTTTAGCATATACAATAAACATGTAGCACATATTTTCTGCATTGTAAAAAAATCAAATATTTTTGATAAAGTAATCCAGAAATAACAATCAAAAGACACCACTTCTGTTTATTTCTGCTTTTGACAGTTAATTTACCATGCAATATGTCAGTGTAGGTCTGTATAAATACTAGAGTCCACTTTCTTTGCTAATTGTTTGTCTTCAGTCACGGAGTTTGATATTTCATTGTAACTCCATGTCTTTATGTTCCTTGGAGGTATACTACATTGCATTCCATAAATCCTAATTATATAGTAATTGTTGCCTGATGTAACAAATAAAAATAATCTGAAAATGGCTGTTATACAAGATATTTTGGTATAATAGAAAAAGTAGAAAGTATTCTCTTCTATGCAGGCCAACAGCCTCCATCAAAAGCCTAATTAAAGTATCAGTGATTGTTCAGCAAATAATAGCTACTGACAGTTTAATAAAAGTTCCTCACAGGTACTTAAATTATTGAATCATTCATATATGACTTGGTTGTACTGCTCTTCAGCAAGACAACTGGGTGCTTATTAAAAGAATATATTTTATATTTGAAATTCTAGTGACTCCATGACTAATGAGCCTTTTAGAAGCAGACTGTTTAGACTCCACATTTTTAAAATTTGATTTCAGGACACCTGGATGTTGTAATACATGCTTTCCTAGTAAGTATTGCTGTAAAAATACTTTATTTGCTTCTGAAAATCTTCTCAGATCTAATATTAAAAAGTAATTTCTACCGTAGCTACCATTATATTCAATCCTCTACTTGGAAAATATTTTCTCATATTTCTCTCTCCCTCTCAGAAAAGAATAAAAATGATCTTATTAGAAATTTTTATATCCATGTATGATTCGAACAGATATTTTGTTTTAAAATTGACAAGTGAATTTTTTATGAATAGAACAAAAATAAAGATGAGGTATTAATTTTCTTTATTTCACTGTGCTGCTTTTTGAAGAAAATGTCTCTCAATTCTTAGAAATCTCTCAAATTTCAACTCTTAGAAAATTATTTATCTGAATGGTCCTGTTATTAATGATAAACACTTGAAAGACTTGCATACTTAGGTATCATCTTATCATGCTAAAAGCTGATTATTTAATATATGATATATAATATATGTAGTAGTGAAGAGTACATATAGAAATAGGATTAATATACTTCATATGGCTAAATTATGCAAGAAAAATTCAGCAAATACTTGAAGCAGATATTGAAAATGAGAAAGGAAGTTTACTTTGGAATAGTGATTAAAATATTAGCTAATAAATTTGGAACTTGGTAAGCAAACCCCAAATTATCTATGATCAACCTAGAGTAATGCAATTCCTATTATGGGTACCAGTCACTGTGTTAGAAAGAACCAGTTGTCCATGAGGAGAAAATGTTAGTACATGGCCATGTTCTGTTACAGCAAACTTTATTAAAGTTTTCAAGGCAGAGACTTTTAAGTATTTTTGTAAGATGGTTTTATTGCACTTGAAATTCAATCTTTTGCTTTTGATTTTTGTGTAAACAGGACTGAAGGATATATTAGGATGTTCTCCTACTGCAAAAACAAAACTATATACTTTCTTCTACCTTAACATGGGCTGTAAGAAAAAGAAAAAGAAATAACATAAAATGTCCTCATTCCCTGACCTTTATATGAGATTTGTGGGTTGCATATGCCAAGTTTTAGAAGGATAAAGTAGTAGTTCATAACGTGAGTGACAGATTTATAGAAAGAAAAATACTAGGCCCAATCAGGCTGGTGTGAGAGGAAGGACAAGTGTCTTTGATGAAAACAGATTCAGTACACTGAAGATACAATTCTATGTACTGGAAATTATCGGGAAATTTCTGTGCAAAAAATAAGTCTCTGACTTCAGACTTCTGATTTTCCCCAGTCCTTTGTTTACCTTACTTTTGAATTTGAATTCGCTATTTATTGATTAACCTACGTCTTCTCATTTAGATGTTTTGTCTTTGTCTAATCATTTTCAAAAAATGTAAAAGAAATCTCTATTCTTTAGAGTTAAAACAAAAATTAGACATATCACTTTCCTCGAAGTATATTATGGGATTGTCATCTAAGATTTTAGTGTTTATTTTCTTCTACATTATTGACACTTTTCCCAAGTGAAGACATAGTAAACTAGACTACGATCCTTACATCTTTGAAGATGAGGTCTTTTTCTTCCGATTAAATGCTAATTTAATGAGACCTGTACTCAAAAGCTCGAAGCCCCATTTATTTCTCCAAGTGAATTCAATAACAAACTCAAGACAGGCTTGTTTGTGTTTTAATATGCAATGAAAGAACAGAACTTCAGTCCTGACAGAAGGTGATTTGATAGCTCAAGGCATTCCTTCCAGTGTTTTTTCTCTGGAGTCCTGCTATAAGAACTTGCCCAAGTTCACCATTTTTGGAAGGCGTGTTGTTTTGTTGCTGAGAAACACTGATTCTACCCATAAGAAACAGCTGGCAGGCACGAACAGTTCACTCTGGATTTTAACATCTTATTTCTTCTCTGTTGTGAGACATGACATAGTTTTACCTCTTTACTGACATTTTCTCAGAGTTCTCAAGGAAGCTATGGTAGGAGGAGAACGTAATTCATTTCCATTACACAAACCTTCCTTGTTTTGTGAGATATATATGTATGTGTATAAAACAAAGGCATTTATTTGCTTAAACTTACCTATCACTTTTCTAAATTCTCAAGAATGGTATTCTATACTGTTCCTAACCTCTATCCACTGTTAAAATCAGATATTTAGAAGCACCTACTAGGAAATTTAGATGCACCTTATAGATTTAAGGTAATGTGATTGTTGGAACATTTTGAATAATGACTGAAAGATAACATTATTTTGAAATGACATTTGGGCATTTTAAAACATTGAACAAAAGAAAATAGAATATTAATTTCATACCTCTATATGCCACAGATACTTATCCAGAAAGTTCTTTTAAGGCCATTTCATGATTTGATTGTGATTGAGATGTTAAAATAAGGGTTTAGAGAAGTGGTGATCTTATACTTGTTTAATGATTCAATAATTAGTGAAACAAGATTTTGATTGTATGTGAAAATGCTATGCAAGTACCAGTGTTCAGAGAAATGGAGTCATAAAATGTGTAATAATGTTACATAATTGTGAATTCTTATACATAATTAGAAGCAAATAATGAAAGAGTTTATATTCTTTTTGTCCACCATACATGCCAGGAACTATTTCAATCTATATATTGTTACCCAAAAACTTAGTTGACATGATCCACATTTTATAGGTTAAAAAAAATTTGAATCACCAGAATAATCAGTAAAGTAACCAATGCATTAATAGGTATGGAGCTGAGGGAATATTGTTTATTTGTATGTTTGTTTGTTTTTGTGGTACTGGGAATTAAACTAACCTACATAGCAAAATCTTTGTTATTTTATTTTATCTTATTTTATGTTATTCTATTTTATTTTATTTTATTTTTGCAATTTTTATTCTTCCTGAGTCCTAAATTCTGCAGGCTGGGTTAAAACTTGTGACTCCCCCTGTCTTACCTTTCCAGAGAATGAAGAGGGTCTGAGAATCTTAACACTGACAGTTGAGCTCTGCATTTAGGGATTTAAATCACAGTGCTATTTAGTGCATGGAAACTGTGAGGGAAGAAATAATTATTCAGAATCAGGAGCTACCAGACAATAATGGAACAAGTATAACTGCGGCTAAGGAAATGTGTTGGAAACTCTGTCCCATTTTATATTATTTACTTTCCTGTCACTGAGACACTATACTCAACAACCACTACTTAGAAAAGGCAGGTTTGATTTGACTCAAGGTTTCAAGGGATTCAGTCCATTATTTTTGGCTTCAAGCAGAAACATCATTGTGGAAACGCATGGCAGAGCAAAGCTGCACAGTTCTTGGTACCAGGAAGCAGGACAAATAGCAAGAAGCATGCCAGACAGCAAGAGACAGGGGCCACATATATTACCCAAGGGGATATCACCAAGACCTACACTGACACACTCAAAAGTGGTTTCCCTAATTCCTTGGGAAGATCCTTAAGATTCGTTGATAAGGACCAGAGATTTAGCTCAGTGGTTCCAGCACCTGCCTGGCAAGTGCAAGGTCCGTGGTTCGATTCCCAGTAACCACATACAACAATGCCAGGGGTGGTGACTCAGGCCCACCAGCAATCAGTACCACACACTACAATACTGGGCATGGTGATTCACACCTGTAATCCCAGAATTTGTGAGACAGAGGCAGGAGGACTGCTGAGTTCGAGGTTTTCCTGGTCTACATAGTGAGCTCAGAGATGGCCTGAACTACAACGCGAGACTATGTCTGAAAGAAAAAAAAAAAATCATTGATAAAATTCATGAATTTGTAAAATATTCATTTTACTTCCATGTATTATTTTAATTTATTCAATCTTCTGTACATTTTTTGTTTTAAATTAATTCTTGCAATATTTAATACTTTGCAAAAGATCTCAGTAGAATTTGTGGAATTTGAGTAAGATTATTGTAAATCATGACTCTGTGTTCTTAAAAGCACTGATTTAGGCTTTTATATTACTTTCCTACGTATTTGCTGACTGTTTTAAAAGTGTTTTGGAAGGATTTATTAAGCATACAATGGGAAAAGTATATTTTAGATAATAGAGTTATTCTGTTTAAAATGATTTCAAAGTCAAATATTCAATATCCTCATTTAGCAGTTGAGAAAATTCATGTCCAGAGAGGGGAAGAGATTTGGTAAAGATTACACAGCTGGTCAGCAAGTTTTCCAACTGAGTGGTTTAATTTTTAAAATGTTACAGAGGCTTAGCACAAATTTATTTCAAGTGGAGTACAATTTTGCGAGGGACATTCATCTTGGAAAACATCCAATAGCTCTGTTTACAGAAACTGTCAGTGGAAAGATATTTTAATATAATTTTATTTTGTATAAGATATACACCATGCATACAGAAGTCTTTGCTGAATAAGAAACCATACAGCATGCAGAGCTTTATCAGAGTAAACACAACTTATGACTTCCCTATCTATCCTACAAGTATTTTACGTTTTAATCTTAGTAAACTAGGATAATATGTTAGTTATCTATAAGAACTGATCTTTGTACTTCAATTCAATACTCATGTATAAATTTAGACATATACGTATCTATGCATGTATTATTTTTCAAAGATTAAGATGAAATCATTGTAACCTAGATATTAAAGTAGATCATTGTGGCCGGGCATGGTGGCTTTCACCTGTAATCCCAGCACTCAAGAGGCAGAGGCAGGAGGATTGCTGAGTTCAAGGCTTGCCTGGGCCACATAGTAAGCTCAGGGCCAGCCTGAACTACAAAGCAAGACCTGCCTCAAAACAAACAAACAAACAAATAAATAAATAGTAGATCACTGTGGATGGGAGAGTGAGGAAAGAAAGTGTGAGAAAAGAAAGTAAAATGTGTTATGTACCCACCTGCCAACTCCACATAAGGAATGTAAATATTAAGTGCTCCAGTTATACTAAAATTTAAAAGTAGTTTTGGAAAAAAATCTAAAATCTTTCTTAAAAAGCAAACAAATCTTGTTGTCCAAGCTTCCTTATTTGGAGAATATAAACTGTGACTCTTAGTAAAGCAGCCAAGAGAATTTAACACTTCCCTCTAGGATAAATCTTGGCTACTGGCTTTTGTTATAACCCCTTGAATAAAATTAGAGTGGTCTAATGCCTGAGAAGAGGGCAGACTTGATGTAATATAAATAAGCCAATATTATAAATAAACTCATTGTTTTCCCATTTTGACAGTGTTTTGTCTTACCTTTTGTTTCTGGTAAGTACACAAAAGCCACATACCGGGAGAACTGGTTCCTGGATACAGGCCTGATCAGACCCTTCCTACAGCAGTTGGGACTGTCAAAGATTTGGGAAAACTAAAATATAGTTCCATGGGGAACTATAAAATAAAACAATAATTCTCCATGGGATTTTGGAAAATATATCAATAAATTATGTGTTTTCCTTTGGAGAAAGATTCCATTTATGCTCCATGTGTGCACATGTGAAAATACTTATCTAGAGAGAGATTCTTTAAAACTGAGAATAAAGTTAAAATTGAAAAACAAAAGTCCACCTATGTATTCTAAATTCCTTTACATCAGTAGTTCAAGTCAAATCTGCCCTGTTATTTTTAACAAAAGTACCGTGTGTTTTCTTTTCTTTTTAACCACTCTCCAGCGCTCAATGCAAAGATCTTCCAATTCAACTACAGTATGATGTTCTCTTCTTCATGATATTGGCAATGCCATGATTATTTTATTCTTTCCATAGTCTTACTTTAATGCATTCCTTAATTTATTCAATATAAATATTTTCAAAATGCATTCAACAAAATTTCAAGAAAGCTGTACAGCTCAAACCACTAATTCCCTCAAATGGTCTATGTTGCTGCTTCCCTTAATGTATCAGCAAAATTAAAGTTTCCTTCCACATTAGCCAAGCCTATATATGTATTTAAAAAATATCCTGATAACTGGGAATTCTTATAGACTTTATTTTGCAAGGTCAGCTTTGATAGTTTTCTTTACACTAGCTTAAGTCTTTTCATTAAATTATCTTATCTCATATGGACAAGTTACACCAAAGACCTATTTAAATTACAAGTGCAAATGAAACTATATATCTTCAGCTATAAAGGGAAAAATAAAAATTAAAAAATTTTTAATAATGTGGATGGTCCTACTCTTCTAATCAAAGTATCTATACCCTAGAGTAAAATAGTAATTTTTAAGATCACCAAAACTTTTAATCATGAGGCAAATACTTTTTATGCTGATATTTGAAGAAAGATTAAAATTTGCAGATGCTGTGGAAAGAAATAATCACTAATGGTATAAGATTTACTGGAAGACAGCTTAGAATATGAGTCTGTAGTTTAATTAATGTTTGCTAAAGAGAAATTTTAATACATGCAATGATTCTCTTTTCAAAATAGATTAGAATTTGACCCCACAGAAAATGTGAAGCTACACTTAACACTTAAACCACTTAGAGAATTTTTAACTAAATTCTTTATATCCTGTGGTTGCCATATATTTTTTTCCATACTCTACAAATTAGACACTCTCCACTGACTACTATCCTACCCACTGGCAAATGAACATCTAAAAGTGCACATCAGACTCAGATTTGAAATAAAACATATTCTAGTCTACTGTCTCAGGTCTTGTGGTTTATTTTTATATTATTCATTTTCAATCTGGAATGAGTTTGCCACCCTAAAGGTATTTGGTAATATCTGGTGATACTTTTGGTTGCCTTTCCGCTCTGAAGGCGAAAGGACATGAGTCAAATGCTTTGTACACATGGAACCTCCCGAATGTGAAACTAAGGAGGAAGGTGGGACAGGAGGAGATGACTTGGAAAATTATTGAAGTATGTTTCCTTCATACACCAGGTATGATTTAAAAATATGGTGATGTATCTCCATTAATTTCTCCTTGTCATACTCACCCTTGCTTCACACACACATGTACCATAGTTCTTTCTGCTGTGAGAGGAATTCTTCATATATAAAATGGAAATAAAACATGCAATTTTATAAGGTGCCTGGAAATATTAAATTACATTATGGTAAAGAGTGTCCAACAGACATGAAGAAACTGTTCTCCACAGGCAGAGGATCATTAATATCACCATCAATTTCATCATAATCATGTAGTGATTATAGTCTCTGCTCACAGACACAATATCATATGATTTTTATGAAGAAAAATGAGATTACTTAATATCCTTTTTTACAAGATTTTTATGCATCCTGTTTATTGCAACATAATTTTGTTAAAGAAGTAACTATAATGGAAATAGAAAAAACTGGCTCTTATTTACAACCACTGGAAAATTTCAGAAGCCACCAAATTATATAAAATTTGAATTGTGCACTGTGAGAGACAGGGAAAGAGGACGCACCCAGAACCCTCATGGCAAACCCCAGTCCCCAGTGAGTCCCACAACAAAAGAATTAACAAACAACAAACGAAAAGACTGGAACCTTAAGAAAAGTGCTGAGTCCGGGCTCTACTCTTGTTACTCTGAGCAGCAACAGCAGCAGAAGGCGGCCTTTATCTTGAGCTTGCCACATCTTTATTTGGTACCGAACTTTCACACTCAAAGTCGTAGCATGCGTAAACCAAAGAAAATATTTGATAGTTTTAAAAAGGAAGCAGAACTTATGCACATAGGAAGTTGGGGGCTTTAGGGAGGTCAGGGGAAAGGGGAAAAAATGAGACAAGATGTGTCATGTACAGGTGCAAACTCTCAATTTTGAATGTGATAGTAATGTATATATAAAAGTACCAATAAAATCCATTTAAAAATTAAAAATTATATTGCTAGTCCAGTACTGTCTTCAAAATATCATGCCAATTGGGTATTTAATTTTACATTTTCTGTGGTTTTATTTGAATCTAAGTATTGTTCCTTTAAAATGCAATGGTTTAAGTAATTAAGTTTCTATTATAATATATTTTCTATTTCTTATTATAACAGCTATAGAGTATATCATTATATAAAGTATAATACATAAATGTTTTATGATAAATCATCAGAATAAAATATCTCTGACTTTTAGTAATATATTGTCAAAGTATAATACATATTATACCATTATAGCACATTTCAATTTTTATTGTCCACATTATAAATAGTTGTTAGCCACACATGGCCAGTAATTACTGCTTTGAACAGTGGAACTATCGAGTGTAAAGTAAAACAGTTTAATAGTTGCTATTTTGAGACCATGTGTATTCTCATTTTATGAGGGTCACCCTACAATAATTTTTCCCAATTAAATAGGGCTTGAAGTGAACACTTGAAGATATCAATTATCATATTTTCATTCTATTGGAGATCACTTTCATTTCTTACAATTGACAATTTCATAAAACCTTTAGTTCATTTGGAGGTGAAGGATTCTTCCAGGATCATAGTGAGAAGTTTTACGTGCTTTATATTATATTTTAAATGAATTTATGCATATCTTTAAGTCATCTGTAATGATCATAAGACAGTGTGTTCTGTCTTGTTATGTGACTTTCTTTTATACTACCTGTAATTATGTTTTTATTAAATATTTCACCTTAGGCAAGTAAATCCCTGTTCCATGGGATACATATTACCACTTGCTGAAATATATTTTAATAATCTGTGAAAGTATTGGAGTGCAGTAAAGATTCAAGATGACATTTATTATCTAATCTAGACAGATTTCTTGATCCTAGACTGATACCTAACATAATAAAATTGATTAAGTAGAAAGTTCCATACCCATCAACATTAAAATGTAGATAACAGCCCTTATCATTAGGACATAAGGTAGTACATTTTCTATCCTTTGAGAATATAGCCATAGTACTGGCACAGAAATTCAATAGTGCAACGGTCATGTTGGACGGACAGACAACTGTAAAACTCGTATGTTGAGATAAATCAGTGATGGGCAAATGACTACTCTCAGTATATATTGAAACTGCCACTAACACATGAATATGCTTGTATTCTAACCCTGGAAAAAATGTTTGGGCTGTCAGTCGAGCCTTTATCTAAGGATTTTCTTCTATGCCTGTGAAGTAGACAGGCTTTCCACTGCACGTCTGTTCATGTCATCTATGGTGGCTTAAGAGTGCAGCTATTAATAGTGCCACACACACACAATAAGCCATATCCTGGATGTCTGTAATGGTTCCAAGTGTTCTCTGGCTCATCTGACAATCTGATCGAGGTGATATTTTCACTCTACTGACAGTTTTCTGTTTTTTGCCTCTTGGTTTTTTGAAGGCTTTAATGATCAGGATAGGGGGAGATCACTCTGAACTCAGTCTGGATAATTCTGGCCTGGAAAGTCAATTTAAACATTATGGTCAGACTCTTCAGGCATAAGGAAGCCTTAACAATTCCATGGTTTAGTCATTCTAAGGAAGTTAGCCCATTTTGGGGATCACAGTAGATATGTTACTGATCCAAACACCAGGGCATTTCAGGTACATGACTCTGAAAATGCTGGGGTAGAATTTTGATGATATTTTTTATGACTGGTGTTGGATGAAATGGATTTATGGGGACCAAACACAATTTTGTTTTGGTATCTTCAAAACTGAAAGAGTTAAAACCTGGCAAGTATTTTTCTAAAAATGCTTTGACCTTGTTAGAAAATACCCACTGTGAAAAATGAAGAGGGAAGAAGTATTTCTCAAATAAAATAAATGTTTGAGGGCTGGAGGGTTAGCTCAGTGGTTCCGGCGCCTCCCTTGCAAGTGCAAGGACCTGAGTTCGATCCCTGGTAACCACATATAATGCTGGGCGTGGAGGCACGCCCACCAACAATCAACACCGCGTACCACAGTGCCGGACGTGGTGGCTCACGCCTGTCATCCCAGCACTCGCGGGAGGCAGAGACAGGAGGATTGCTGAGTTCACGGCAGCTTGCCTGGGCAACATAGTGAGCTCAGGGTCAGCCTGAACTACAACGCGAGACCCTGTCTCAAAAAGCCAAACAAACAAACAAACAAACAAACAAATAAATAAATGTTTGATAGGATACAGACTGAATTTTACTTCACATATGATGGTAGTAATTTGGCCATTTTATTTTCCATATTTCTAAATTAAAAGTTGTAGTTGATTAGCAGAATATTGAATAATATATATGTTAAAGCAAAAGAAAACTAACATAATGTTATAAATAAATTGTGCTGCCCTTTATCATAAGAATGTCTAGTGATTTCTAGCATAGAAATTGTTCAATAATTTTCACATCACCGGATATTATTTACTTTGCCACTGTTACAATACTGTGCTACAAATAGTCATAAAAATAACAGTAAATATGTCCAAGTATTGGCTTTATAGCCTTCTAAAAAGCAATATATTTTTTGGAAGACAAAAAGTTGAAAGAATTTTCTAGAATAAAAGTAGGTATCATTTGCCTAGGTGTCACTGTGTAAAAAACTGTACACATCTACTTTATATAAGAAAGATATAAAAGAAGAAAAAGCAACATTTCAGTGTTCACATCATTATATATTTAAGCTATATCATTCTCACAGGAAAGTCATTAAATTATTTACTTAAAATTTATGAAAACAGTGAATCATATCTTGGTTTGTTATGTTCTATTAACTGGAAATGTATAGAAAATCTCTCTTTTGCATAAAAATTGAACTACAGAAAGGGATTTATTAGCTCCCTCATTTTCAGGTAGAGAATTTGTCTTCTATATATTGTGCTCAGTATGTAAGATTTGTTGATTTTGTTATTTTCCAACACTCTCCAAATTTTAAACATTATTTACCAGTATAAATTATTTTATCATTTATAAAGCTCTTTTACAAAGCCTACATTTAAAAATTCATAATGCTCTAAATCTGATGAACTGAGATAACATTTTGTTGTAAGTTTATCTAGTTTTTTCTACTTGCTATTTTCAGTTAGTCTACTTTCACTGATAATTTACAGTAGAATGGTCAGAAATATTCTTCCTATATTTCAAATTTAAATTTTTTTATCATTCTTGTGCTAATATATTGAATTCACATATTCATTCAATGTATTCACATTTTTCATGCCATTCAGTAAAAAACTATTATTATATATGAGTGTTATACAAATATCAAAAATAAGGTCTAAGGACATAAAAGAGAAATACAGGACATTTTATTCAATTAATCAGTATTTCTAGATTTCTTAAAATTTGCTGCCAGAGCAATTATAGATCATACTTACGCATCTTGTGTTTAAAGAATAGTATAGTGAAGGAAAATGCTTTGTTACTCTGCCATTTCTTATATTCAAAATACAATAAACTTTTAACTTAGTTTAAACTATTTTCCTTCAAAATGGAGCAAGTTCACAAAGAATCTACATGTATAAGAAGTGTTAATGAAATTCAGTCTTCTGTAACAGATCAACATAATAAAATCCAACTAATAATTTTTTGAGAAATTGAGAATTGAGATGGGAATTGAGATAGGTCCATAATTGTGAAAATACTACAAAAAGTGCTAGTCACTGAACCTCTCTGGCGCCTAAATATTAACAACGTCAGAACTTAAAACTGTACTTAACACTATCTAGCATTTTAAAATTGATTTTCCTTTTCAAATAGTGCTCCTTGTTCATACGACAAGAATGGAATATAGACTTTTATACAATCTGCTAGACAGGCTGACTAGATATTGACTGAAGGGCCCCAGTCAATTCTACCTTTATTTTTCCTTCATCACTTCGCTGATGTTTTTTATATTTATTGCAATTATTTTCCATGTCTGTGGCCTAATACTTTGCTCACCTATTTTAATTCAGCTCTGTCCTGTACCCCAATCACAAATATGATTTCATAACCCCCAACTTTCAGAGTCTTTGACTCTGCAGACCTATGTGGTTGACTCAGAAATGAGTGGGCGGACTTCCAAGGTGTGTTGAATCCGCTAAGCCTTAATGAAGCTCTTCCTTTGAACGCTGCTGCTTCCCCTCACACTATAAAGTAGGAAGCTTAAATTTCTTCAATAACGAAGTGTGCATTTCAAGAGATAGTAAGTAATGAACTGTGGATAAAAGGAAAGACTGACACTATGGGCAGTGATTCCAATTGGTCTGAGAAACCATTTATCATTATTAAGTAAATTAAATAAAAATTATTTAGGAATAAATTAGATTCATGTGATGGAGAGGCAAGTATCTATTTCTTCATGCTGTGGGCAGCAAGGATGAGATGAAGGTGATAGCCTTAACAATAAATCAGAAAAAAAAACAGAAAGAAAGGAACTTCCATGGGAACAATAAAAATAATAGTGTGATTTTTATAAATATTAATTTTGATAGAAAAGTAATATGCAAATGATGATAGTGAAAACGTTTGGGGTCAAGAGCTCAGGAAAATGGTTGGAACATAACTGTGGTCACTGTGCAGTGGTCATTTTCTCATCTTGTCTTAAAACAGACTTGCACTCTCTTTCCTTCTCCAGCTCTCTCTGGGGGTAAATCCCTACATCTGGACTCTTTTTAGACTTTCTCTGACAGTAATACATAATACATACCATCGTAGAAGTTTAGATCTATCTTGGCTACTCACCATAATCAGTATTAGAATTAGTCTGAATTTTCTGAAGCGATTTTATAATAACGGTTATAAGAAGTTCTTTCGGGCCTGCTGTTTTCTGTGTGTAGTAGACACAGGAATGCTTCCCCTTCTCCAAGAGCTCTTTCCGCAGAGATACTCCCCAGAAGTCTTTGGTGTGCTTCTATCCCCGAGGCTGGAGATTTCCTGTTATTGAGCAGTGCATTTTGAAAGACTGAGTTACAGTCTTCAAGGGTTTCATGTAGTACTCCTATTAGTTGTGGATATGTTACTTTATATAGTAAAGAAGACGTTAAAGGTGTGATGCTATTAAGGACCTTGAATGAGGACATTTTGTCCTAGACTATCTGCCTAAGCACAAGCTAATTAGAAGATTCCGTAGAAGAGATGTAGAGTAGAAGCTGTGTCGAGGAATTCCTGAGGGGAGAGTGAAGCACACGGAGGATGGTCAAACAGAAAGTGGTAGAAGCTGCCTAAGAAAGACTCTCCTCAGAAGCGTCAGAAGAACGCGGCTCCCATCAGACCTCAGTTTTAAGGTGATTTCTCCCAAGCCGTGACATAAATTTGGACTGCTTCGAGCTACTAAGTTTGTGGTTAATGTACACTTACAGGAAACAAATGTGTTACTCTAAATCCTGCTGTTTCTCCTCATGTCACATCACCGTCACTTGCCTGTGTGTCTGCAACCTCACTCAGCCCGGGCTACAGCCTCTGAGGCTCCCTCTCATTCGCCCTCGCCATTTCCTGTAAACGAAGCACGATTCCTGTTACACGCACGTCCCAGATTCGCCGCTCGTAGTTCTCTCAGGGAACGGAAGTTTAAGATTTATTTGATAAGATCATCTAAGTATTAGTAATGAATTAAGTAAAATAAGAGCAGGTAGTTCAAAGGAAAATATAAACAAGATAATAGCAATACATAACATAGCAATAAATTTGGAGTGACTAGAGCAATAATAGTAGATCTGATAACAGTATTATAGAAATAATTTTTGGCATACAAGTTTTAATTTGTTGCTCCTGTAATGGCCATGTCTCCAGATGTTTCTGAGGAAGGAAGTATTAAGAGATGAGTGAGGGTGACGACGAGGAAAACAGAACACAGGAAGAAAGATCTGTTATTTCTCATTTTTGTCTGTGATGGCGATTTCTACAATTTTTCTATTAAATGACTTCATTAAATCTTATTTATTTTTGCAGAAAAAAGAACAGAAGATATAGTGGACCTATCCATATTTTTTTCCTGTTAAAAGTGTGTTTTATTGATTTAACTGACACAAGGCTAATTAATCACATTTGTGGACATTTTTCCTTTCTTAATTTCCTTTAAGAAAACCTAATGTAACAAATCTTCACATATACAGCACTTTGGCGTTCTGAATGAGACGTGGCATTTAACCACAGTTAACAAGCATGTTCTTTCTTTCTTTTTTTTTTTTTTTTTTTTGCTTTTTGAGACAGGGTCTCACTTTGTAGTTCAGGCTGGCCCTGAGCTCACTATGGTGCCCAGGCAAGCCGCCGCGAACTCAGCAATCCTCCTGTCTCTGCCCCCCGAGTGCTGGGATGACAGGCGTGAGCCACCACGTCTCGCATTGAGGTATGCGGTGTTGATTGTTGGTGGGCGTGTCTCCACGCCCAGCATTGTATGTGGTTATCGGGGTTCAAA
Source organism: Thryonomys swinderianus (assembly GCA_004025085.1). Lineage (NCBI taxonomy): Eukaryota > Metazoa > Chordata > Mammalia > Rodentia > Thryonomyidae > Thryonomys > Thryonomys swinderianus. Next base: position 22,527 of record PVIC010029407.1, read on the forward strand.
CTCAGGACCTTCCGCTTGCGAGGCAGGCACCGGAACCACTGAGCTAACCCTCCG
>PVIC010029408.1:0-22557 GCA_004025085.1 Thryonomys swinderianus
CCAGGCAAGCCGCCGAAAACTCAGCAATCCTCCTGTCTCTGCCTCCCGAGTGCTGGGATGACAGGCGTGAGCCACCATGTCCGGCATTGTGGTATGCGGTGTTGACTGTTGGTGGGCGTGTCTCCACGCCCAGCATTATATGTGGTTACCGGGGATCGAACTCAGGACCTTGCACTTGCGAGGCAGGCGCCGGAACCACTGAGCTAACCCTCCATTCCTGCTATTTATATTTTAATTTCATATTTATCTTTTAAACATGGAATCAGCTGATACTTACCACATTCTCAAAAGGAGGAGATTATAAAGTTTATCTTCTGTATTGTTTCGTGGTACAGCCATAAGAAAAGGCTGACCAAAAAGTGAAGAACCAGTGTGGTGGGTATAACTTGAGTGTCTAAATTTTTCTCTTAGGCAAACAGGAATAATCACATGCTCTGTATCTTCTGTCCTATTGATATTAATTTCAAACCTACAAGGAAAAAATATGACTGTGAGTTTCAAAAATTTTGGTATTTTTGTTTTTTTCCTCAAGTAATATTTTACATAATAAATTTTATACTTACACATAAATATCATCCCGTTCCATAATACTACTAAGGTTTTCATCCACAGCGAATATTCTGTGAAATCTATGATTGTATATATCAGTAACTATCATCTAAAAGGAAAGAAATTTCTATTAAGCTGGCTTTACAACACTGAAAACTAAACACTAACTTATATATTTCAACCCCAGAAACATCTTACCTTATCTGCAGGTACTCCTGATAAACCAGACAATGCTGTACAAAGATCTAGTATGTTTCCAATTTTGGGGACAACCACTTTGTACTAAAAAACAAAAAATATTTTAATGATTTTATTACCATGTACAAAACTGTGAGTAGATAGGAATGGCCTCATTTGGCTCAGAATATCTGTCTCCAACCTTGCTATTACCCTGGGTAAAAGTGTCAAAATTAATGACATTTCCTACTTCTACTCCATCATTATAAACCCTTTCATGTCTTTGTTAGTAAGTTCTATGTTAGTTGAACCTTTTCAGAACTGTTCAGATATGCTCGAGAAATTTCCCAACTTTAGTGGCTGGGTTGCTACAAATCCATTATGCCCAATGAACATGGTGGCCACTAGAGAAATGTAAATTAAAACAACACTGAGATTCCCCCTTACTTCACAAAAACAAATTATATTAAGAAATCAAATAATAACAAATGCTGGCAAAGCTATGTGAACAAGGAACCCTTCTGCTTTGTTGGTGGGAAGGTAAACTACTACAACCATTATGAAAATCAATACAGACAGTTTGAAAAAAACTAAAAATAGAAATTCTATTACAGCCAGTTATTCCTCTCTTAGAGGTCTTGCCAAAAGTGTTAAAGACATTACAGTGATACCTGCCTATCCATGTTTATGATAGTACTCATAATAGCTAATTCTTAAAAGTGGCCTATAAGTTCAACACATGAATGGATAAAGAAAATGTGGCATTTATATATGAGAACAGTACTGTATCATAAAGGATTAACTTGAATCATTTGTATGAAAAAGAATGTACCTACAGATTATAATGTTAAGTTAAATAAATTGCCACAGAAACTTAAATATAGCATGATTTCTCCTTATATGAAAACTCAAAATACAAATAAAGGTTCTGGGCATACTAGATAAAAAATTCTAGAAAATAGGGGGACAGATCTTTTGCAATAAGGAAGTAGACCAAGAGACGGAAAGAAGAAAGAAGAAAAGGAGCTAAAAAAAAAAAGGATAAAAAAATAACATCTCAATAAAAACAACTTTGACTAGTTCTGTATTAGAGTGCTTGAGGCCCTAGTAAAATTATTATTATTTTTTTTTTGCTTTTTTGGAGCCAGGGTCTTGCTTTGTAGTTCAGGCTGGCCCTGAGCTCACTATGGTGCCCAGGCAAGCTGCCGCGAACTCAGCAATCCTCCCGTCTCTGCCTCCCGAGTGCTGGGATTACAGGCGTGAGCCACCACGCCCAGCATTATATGCGGTAACCGGGGATTGAACTCAGGTCCTTACGCTTGTGAGGCAGGCGCCGGAACCACTGAGCTAACCCTCCGGCCCCCCTAGTAAAATTATTAATTATAGCTCCTTCTATTTCCAAGAGATCTGACTCAAAAGAGAAATCGCAGGGCTGGCCTAATCTTAAGTCATCTCATCTATGTCACAGAGCTCACTTCTCAGTGTACAAGTATGCTTTCCCTTTCTCCAGTCTCAAAACATAATCCAAGGGCCCACTGAATTATCTCCATGGAACAGTTTGCTATGAGTCTCAAAGTAAACAAGTCCAATATTAAATACTTAGGCTACATTAAGTCATCCTGCTCAATTTGAAGTTTTTTCTTTAACATGTTTTTCCTACAGATACTATTAAAACAAAGAGCGTCACTATTTCCTCAAATTTCTACCCAGTAAACTTGGCATTATCTGAATATGTTTACACATTTTCACTTTTCGCATTCAACTAGTTCTATCAAACTGCCAGCCTTGAAACTAACCTTATCATTTGTCAAAACTGCTAAAGCCTCTTAATTGATCTTAGGACTTCCAATCTAAGCCTTTCCTACATCATTTCTGCTCTAGCTAGAATGTTTCTTCTCAAACACAAGTCCACTTATATAATCCCTATACTTAGTAACCTTTCAAGGCCCCTTTAGTCTAAGTCCAAATTTTCTACTATGATGTAAAAGACCTCAGTGATCTAATTACTGCTTACCATGTCTGCTACATGTACAGACCAGCATGGGCCATTTTTTCCCTCTTGCTGTCAGACCTTCTCCTGGACTATAATGGCTTATTCTCAGTTTTGACCTGCTTGTTAACAGTCATTTTTCAGAATTTATTACGGGTACTATCACCAGTTTGTGTATGTTACTCTCTGTGAGTTCTTTTAGTGCCTTACCCTAGTACTTTCCACACACTATGAAAAGCTTGAGAACAAGACTAAACTAGAAACACCTTCATATTTCCACCACTCTGCACAGTATGAGTACAACATATAAATCTGTTTGATACTGATAATAAACTTCTATAACTTAAACCAACTTCAATGATAGGAAAACACACCAAGAAAGCTAAGTCAGCTAGTTTTACTTCCTTATCAGCTGGTTAAACTAGAGCATTAATGAGGATATCATTTTTTACTTATGAACAGTAAGCACATAACTTGTGGGCTAATGTGTAACTTGAATGCAATCAATCACTCAATACAGATTATTTATATTATTGGCAGGGAGTGTACAGTTTTTAACAAGTTTGCTATAGAATAGCATCTACCTTTAATTTTGTTACAATATATTTTTACCCATTTTAAAATACTCTTTTAATCCACTGGCATTTATGTGGAAAACTACAAACTAGAGAAGTAATGGTATTGTATAGCTCTTATATAGTTTCTCTCCATTGAAAAGAATGTATATGATCTTGCCTTTACAAGCGAATATCAAAGGACATAATTTTAAAATGTGAACAAATAATCTCTCTTGAGGGGTGAAAGCAAATTTTGTATTGGCCATGCTAATAGGTAAGGGGAAGTACTCAGCACTAGCGGACACAAAAGCATCAAATTCAATGAATTCACGGAAGACACATAGAAGAAAAACCAAAATAAATGACAATGCATGATTTTTCTAACTAGGCTTTAATTACTTTATGTGAAAAATCTATTTTTAAGAATACTGCATATGCTCTCGTTAGTAAACTCAAATACTTTCCTGCATAAGATAATTTTATTCAAAACATAACCTTCATACTTATGACTATTCTACATAAATAAATAACCCTAAGCTAAGGATTTGTAGAAAATAATTTTCTAAAGTAGGAACTGTATCTTTCAAGATTTTAGTCTAACGGGATTTCCATTTCTCTTCTGAATTCTTAAAATGTCTGTGCTCCGCAGGTATTAAATGTACGCCGCTGCTGTCTGCGGGGTGCGGCGGCTCCTGCTCGCTATCCCAGCACCGTGGAAGGGCGGAGGTGGGAGAAGCGTGCGTCTGAGCCCTGACTGGGCAATTCATTGAGACCTTATCTCAAACTAAATAAAAAAAGGGCTCGGGATGAAACTTTTGCAAAAGCTCTGGGTTCCATCTCCATTACTGGGAAAAAAGAATATGTGGAAAATAATCTATGTTTTTAATCTCTGTAAGTGAAACTAAACAACATTTCAGTCTCTTTCCATCTTTTTAAGTACCTGAGAATAAGCCCATGCCTGATGAACTAAGCCCACTTTACCTTTCTGAGATTCTTGCTAAATTGCTCAGGCTGGCCCCAACAATTCTCCTGCCTCAGTCTCCCAAGTAATAAGTTTTCTTTGATGAAAAGAAGTGTTTGAGAATTGTTTCTACATGTCTTCTACCCTTTCAAGATTCTAAATGGTTATACTGGGTCTAAAATGTGGAAAAATATTATAAAATTTCTTATATAAAATTATCAAATTGTGCTGGAGGGTACAACATTAAATTTTTGTAATGAGTCAATACTAATTTGTTTTGTTTTGTTTTTTGAGACAGGGTCTTGCTTTGTAGTTCAGGCTGGCCCTGAGCTCACTATGTAGCCTAGGCAAGCCTCAACTCAGCAATCCTCCTGTCTCTGCCTCCCGAGTGCTGGGATTACAGGCGTGAGCCACCACGCGCAGCACTGTGGTACGTGGTATTGATTGCTGGTGGGCGTGAATCTCCACACCCAGCATTGTATGTGGTCACCGGGATCGAACTCAGGACCTTGCGCTTGCCAGGCAGGCGCTGGAACCACTGAGCTAAATCTCCAGCCCGAGTCAATACTAATTTTAAAATAAAAATAACAGAAGCAAAGAAATAATCATTACCTGCATAGGTTTAGTAAGTGGATCCATTCTAACTAAATAAACTTCCAAGGTACGTTCTTTTTTCATAGGCAGTGGAAGTGTCAAGTAACAAAAAGGATCAAATGTTACTGAGATCTTAGCACACTCAGGACAAACTAAAGTTGATTTGAAAAGGCCATGAAATATATCTACTATGATAGAATCATTTCTTTTCAGATGGTTTTCCCAGGCTTCTTCAGCAACCACCTACAAGAAAATAAACACAAATTACAAAGAGGTATACAGACATACCACAGTAGAAATACTGTAATAATATCATGAAGTTTACCTTATCTGGTCTTCCATCAGCATCTTTTAATTGTATATATGGTTTTTTCCTAATTCTATTCAAATCCTCATGTAGCCCATCTAATAGGAAAGCTAGTAGTTCTTGACAGTCTTGCTGTTGATAGCCGGAGAACTGAGGCGCAAAACGTCCTACTTGTGTCTGTTAAAAAGGCAAAACCATAAAGTCAGCTGGAGTCATGATTCTTTACAAAGGACAAAGCTCACCCTCATTACTCGCAGGTTCCACATTTGTGAACTTGTTTACTTTTTAAATTTGTTTGTAACCTCAAAATCAAACGACACTTTTGCAGTCATTTGTGGATATTTACACCAAGAGAGTGGGAAAATGTGAATCATCTGAAGTGTAAATTCCCAGCTGAAGAACAAGGTGACAATCTGTGTTTTTGTTTTGACTTCATACTATATAAACAAGTGGCTTTTTGTGGTTAAAGCAGTGCTACTCCCCAACACCCCCACATTTTTTGTGTTCTTATTGTTGTTTTTAAATTTCTTTGTTTAAAATGGCCCTAAAGGATAGTACTGGAGCATTAGCTAAAGATTTCAAGTGCAGATCTAAAGTATATGCTACTGGTTGTGAATTCAATGTTAGTGAGTCAACAATGTACTAAGTAAATCGCCTTTAAACGGGAACACACAGAAAATGAAGTTATGCAATGATTTGTGAAAGTGCTGTGAGCAGAGGCATGGCAGAATCAAACCCTATGCTTTCCTAGGAAAACAGTTCATTTGTTATTTTACTGTTTGTGGTGACTTCGTGGGAAATAACTTTTTTTTTTGTGGTACTAGGGATTCAACTTATGACTTTGTGCTTGGAAGACAGGCAGCGGCACCACTGAGCCAAACCTCTGGGCCCGGAAAATAACTATTGTGAATAATTAAAACTGACTGTATACATACACAACAGGATAAATTATACTTTATTTTGTATTCTTAGTAAGCACTCAGAGAAGCTTATCTGGGATAAAACACACTGGAATACTTAAAATGTACATAAGTCTTCACTAATCCTGTCTTTGATTTCCTTGTCATTGATTTTTTTTTACTGCTTATTAAAGTAGTTTCCAATGTTATTAATTTTAGCTCTGGGTCTTCCTATTGCCTCCAGTAAATGACATGCAGGCAACATGATAAAGTTGTCATCCTTGCTCTATTATTACATATAATTACAATTCTATAAAGCACTTGAAAGTAACTACTAAAACAAAAAATATTAATGAGACAGAAAGGAGAAAATATGGTAAGACTAGGGGTTTAATAACATTTTGCTTTGGGATACTACAAAAATAATTACAATTTTCTCATTTGGTTTCAGTGTGTAAAGAGGATGAATTTCACAGAGATAACAGGAATGTACATTTTCATCTATAATTTTGCTATTCTTTGTAGTAATAATTTTTGGTAAGACTGACATAACAGGGTACAGTGGCACACACCTGTAGAGCTAAAACTCTGGGAGGCTGAGGCAGGAGGATAGTGAGTTTGAGCCTAACCTGAACAACTTAGTAAGGCTGCATAAAATAAAATAAATACAATACAATAAATGAAATAAAATAAAAATAATAATTAAAAAATTCAAGAAAGGGCCAGCAATGTTTTTCATTGTGAGGGCCTTGGGATCAGTCCTCAGTCCACATACAAACAAAAGGCAGTATGAAGAGCCCATATATTTACACAAAATTTACAGAAAGAAAATTCAGCAAAATGCAACTAATTGAAATGAGGGGAGGGTTTGTTGGACTAGTTTGTTTACCAAGATTAAATACTGCATAGCTTCTCTTATATGACAGAATAAAATGTAAAGTCTAGAATACTAATAAACACAAGGGCCAAGGTGCTTGGATTTGTTGGTTGTTCCCCAACCTTCAATACTGGAGAATGAACCCAGGATCAACACAGGCTGACTAGTTGCTTTTTAGTATTTGAAAGGTAGTGTACAGTTAACAAAATGTTGCCTAGTAAATGTCCTGTATGAATGCCATTTAAGTTAGTTGTAAAATAATGGCTTAAAAGTACTTATTCTTCTAGAGTTTAAAATGTCTTGTAAGTCTTACTTTTATAACTAATCAGGAAACCTTTAACATTATAAAGCCAAATCCCACCTTAATTCTTTGAATGATAAACTTCTGGTTTTATTAACTCCAACAAGTAACTGATTCACAAATATCAACATACGTGAGTTTAAGAGCTATATTGAAAATACAGTCAGTCAATATTTAATAGTTGTTTTGCGGACTTGTTTCATTTTAGTATTTTCCAAACTTAACAATGATCATAAAAATAAAGCCAGTTCTTAGCCTTCAATGACAAGCCCAAGGTTAGCTCTTTAAATCAATAAAGTATTTAGGTAGATTTTCCAGGAGTCAGAAGTACTCTAGTTTGCACAGCTATGCAGAAGGTCATTGCTGTTTCCCTAGAGTTGTTCTTGAATCCTATCAGTATTTCTCACTTATTTTTTTTTCCTGTTTCATTTTATCTTTCCTCTTACTCCCAGACATTTTCAGTAATCAACTATCCTGTCTCCACCCTGACATTTTACATCACAGATATACTACATACTTATTTTATGTACCATGTTCTGTTAGAGGCCACAAATCATTGTAATAGCTACTATTTCTCATACCCCAAGAAATAATTTTTTCCCTTTTGTGATGACTTGGCTTCATAGAGAATATATTTACCACACTAACCTTAAATGCTCTTGGTGTGACGTAGCTGAACTTTCCAGACCACATTTGCTTGATCAATTCAGCATATGATTTAGCTATTTCACCTCTCATTCCTAAAGGATTGTCAAAATTCAGTTCTTCTTGATACTTATCATTGAGGAAATACTCAGTAAGTGGAGGTGTATTGCTCAAACACTGCAAAGAATAAAATATATTTTCAAGTAGTAGTAACAAAATACATACTTTCCTTAAAATATGTTAAAATAAAGAGTGGTACAAAATGATTTGCCATAACATATAGAGAAACATTTAAATGTTGGTCTCTTGCACTGAGTAACTGGTCAAATAAATGCTCAAGTGGTGTACTCAACTATTTCCCAAATTCAAGTCAGTTACTTATAATAAATAAAAAGGCTAATATCTGTTGCTGTAAAATCTGCATTAATTTTAACCACAGCAAGCTACCTGTTAATTGGGAGAGAAGCTCAGTTTTCTTTCCTTCTTTTACTTGATTGGTAGAAATTATGGATTGTCTACTCATCCCAGGCACCTGCAAATTAGCCTGAGTAGGTAAAAACTGAGATAGAGTGCAAGCAAGACATCAGTTTAAAGAGGTACAGTCGGCTCTCTGTATCCATGGACTCAACCAACTGTAGATAGAAAAGTATTAGGAAAAAATGTGTCTGTATTCAATATAGACATTTTTCTTATCATTATTCCCTACATGATGCACTACAATAGCTTTTTACATAGCATTTACATTAGTATTATATGCAACCTAGAGATATTTAAAGTATGCGGGAGGAGGTGCACAGACCATATATAAATAATGCCGCATTTTATGTAAAGGACTTGTGCATACAAGGGTTATAGTACCAACTCCACATGGATACTTGAGAGACGACTGTATTTAGTGCTTTCACCGTCAGTTCCTTATGAAGAAGGAGTAGCCTTTACATCTTCCATTTGACCAACCAGTTGTGTTTTATTTAATTTTTAGTTCTTTTGAGACAGGGTCTTGCTTTGTAGTTCAGGCTGACCCTAAGCTCACTATGTAGCCCAGGCAAGCCTCACATTCATGGTGATCCTCCTGCCTCTGCCTCCCAAGTGCTGGGATTATAGATATGAGCCACCACATCTGGCACTGACCAAACAATTTTAAAGGGACAGTACAGACTAGCTGAACCTGAGAAAACAAGTTTAGTTATTTGTACTCAGGGTATGTTTTCATTTTTTCTTGCTTTTCTTTAATATTCTATCAACAATCTAATAAAAACCAGGAATGAGCCAGGCGTGGTGGCTCACGCTTGTAATCCCAGCACTCGGGAGGCAGAGACAGGAGGATTGCTGAGTTCGAGGCTTGCCTGGGCTACATAGTGAGCTCAGGGCCAGCCTGAACTACAAAGTGAGACCCTGTCTCTAAACAAAAAACAAAAACAAAAAACCATGAATGAGTCAATTTTCCAACTCTTTTCCATTGTAGATTAAATAATTTAGTATTTAAAACATAAGTATGGTTTCTGTAATATTTAATTTCAAGATGGAATAATTTTAAATTAATGCTTCCCTATAACTTGTTTATAATATAAATTCAGTATTACTTTATTAACTAATATATAGAATTTGAAAAGTCTAGCAGAGATATACAGCCATATAGGTACTTGTCTTACAAGTAGTTGTCTTGGAATCAGGTGTGCTCTGTGAGAAGTTAGTCGTTTGTATGTAAACAGCAAAAACTCCCTTTATATACAGCCTAGATTTATCTTAGTGGAAACAAAAAAACATTTCAAACCTTGCTTACTACTGGCTTATATTTAAATAGGTCTGGTAGCTATGAAAGGTTGAATCTATTGGGTTCACACAGATAACCTAAATGTTGTAAATTATGACTATATAGGTATATCATGCATTATTTAGCTAGAACTCCAAATAAGCACATTTAACTTAGGTCTCCTCCCGCTCCAAGACAGAGTATCAGTTGCCCAGAATGGCAACTTCATACCTCAAGAACAATCTTCATACCTCAAGAATAGCTGGTATTCTAGCCATATTCAAAGGAATAAATTATGGTGCTCAAGGTATGGTTTCAATCATAAATCAATTTGTGTTTATTCCAGTAATACTAATCACTTAGAAATTTTCTGTATAATAAAAATAATACTGTCTAAACTGGTAGTCTGGCCTTGACTCTCAGGGCAAAAAAACAAAAGAGAACTATTTATGATACTATAAAATTTGTTATTATCCACTCTTATAAGCAGCTAAAATGTGGGTGAGATTTAAGAGCCTTGAGAATTATTTTTAGCATAAAGATTTTTATTTATCTGAACAAGAGGAAGGTACAGGGAAGCTACAGTTTAGAGGCAACTAGAGAAAGGGTACTTGCCTATTTTCTTCACTCTGTTTACATCTCAACACCTCACATAATCTTACATTCCTCTTGAGTTTTATTTTCTCTTCATTTGTATTACATGAACTTTTTTTTTTCTTTTGAGACAGGATCTTGCTTTTGTAGTTCAAGCTGTCCCTGAGCTCACTATGGAGGCAAGCCTTGAACTCAGCAATCCTCCTGCCTCTGCCTCCCGAGTGCTGGGATTATAGGCATGAGCACAAACAACATACAACTACGCCCGGTACTATTGTATGTGGTTACCCAGGATTGAACCTGGGACCTTGAGCTTGCTAGGCAGGCACTGGAACCACTGAGCTAAACCTCTGGCCCATGAACTTTTAATTATAAACCCATCAGTGAGGGAAGGCCAGGCAACCAAAATACATCCCAACTACAAGAGCATAAATGTCATTACTTAGCAGTGTCATCTTATTTAACATAAATAGCATCAACGCTTAATGGACAGTTAAGTGAAGAGTAGGTCAAAACTTTCACTGTCTTTTGTTTGAACTTTATTTAATCCATGCTATGCTTTGCAATGAGCATCTATTTTGATTTATTTTAGACCAGGATTTACTTTTACAATAACACATGTCTGTTTGGAATTGGTTATAATTCAATTTTAATAAAACATAGTTTTAATGAGAAGTTTTACCTGTGAAGATACTGTAAATAATATTTAATCTATTTATTCTAAATGGGACAAAAAAATCCTGTTTGTTGAACATGTTTGAAAAATCTCTCAAGCTACACTTCTCTAACAATTTGTACAAACACATATAAATACAGAAATTCAATAGCCAGTATAATTATTTGACTAATACAGAAGTTTGAGTAGTATAAAAACTAAGGTGATAAAGAATTTTTTCCCTTACTTTGAAAATACCATTTAAGTTAAGTTCGTCAAATAACACAAGGATTAGTTAAAATATTAAAACTTTTATTGTTATTTTTGGTATAAATTTCAAGACATAATTTGGAATAAAGATCAAACAACTAAGATATCTCCATAAAGCAAGTAGTATTCTTACTGTCAGGACTATCTTAAAGAAACCAAAGGTTAAAGGCCGGGCATGGTGGCTCATGCCTGTCATCCCAGCACTCGGGAGGCAGAGGCAGGAGGATTGCTGAGTTCCAGGCTTGCCTGGGCACCATAGTGAGCTCAGGGCCAACCTGAACTACAAAGCGAGACCCTGTCTCAAAAAAAAAAAAAAAAAAAAGAAACCAAAGGTTTGTTATAGTTTGATTTGTAATTACTTTATGCAACTCATTATCCAACTGTTTCATATAGAGCTATCTTAGAAACATGACAACCTTTTTGACTATAAGAAAAATCATACTTCTTTTCTTAAAGACACATACAGACACACATACACACATGCTTTAAGTCCTTCATATGTTAAAATGAAAATTTTTTTAACCTACAGCATATTTTGAAAGATATGATATAGACTAAAGATCATACAACATGTGTTAGGTCTATTTGGATGCCTCTCTTACTCTCAGTGTTTCCTGGGCTGCAAAGACTACTATTTCTTCATACACATGGTCAATCTTAACAAAGATTGAGAAAAACATCATAAAAATAGAAAAGTATATAAGCAGTATGAAAAATATGTTACTTTGTGGCTTCTTTTGAGATTTGTGACATGCCCACCAGTTATCTGGAAGTACGCCTCTGTGAATTTATTGAAGTTCAGCTCCCTGACACTTACAAATGTCAAAACTTCAGTTTTCAGGAGAACTAGATCTTATAATGCATCTCCAATAAAATCAAGCTCACACATTAAAACACATATCATAAAACATATGTATCTTAAGTCTGATTTTATTTCCATTACTACTGTGCCTAATTGGTCTTAAAATTGACTAGAACTGGGCCGGAGGGTTAACTCAGAGGTTCTGGGGCCTGCCTCGCAAGCGCAAGGTCCTGAGTTCAATCCCCGGTAACCACATACAATGCTGGGTGTGGTGACTCACACCCACCAGCAATCAATACCACATACCACATTGCCAAGCGTGATGGCTCACGCCTGTAATCCCAGCACTCGGGAGGCAGAGGCAGGAGGATTGCTGAGTTTGAGGCTTGCCTGGGCTACATAGTGAGCTCAGGGCTAGCCTGAACTACAAAGTGAGACCCTGTCTCAAAAAAAAAAAAAAAATTTGACTAGAACTGTATCATGTTAAAATATAAAGCAATAACCAGAAGAAAAACATTCTACACTAAGACTTCCATCTTAATGCAAAAGATAAAAAAAAATTCCACTATTGAAGAGATACATGTATTTGTGGATACATGTACTTGTTAACTAGATTAGACATTTAATGATCTCTGTATATGTTATATAAAAATAAGAGCACTTGAAGATTTAAAGATAAAACATGAAACATTTTTTTGGAATGCACTAATTTAGACTTCATGATAAAATGAGCAGAGGGAATGTTCTGGAAATAAGCTATTATGAAAAGCTGTCTACAAAAGTGGTAAGAATGGCCGGTGTCTGCACAAACCCATCAGTAAGAAGTGATTACTAAATATCTTCTTCAAAGTGGCTGTGTGGTTCTCTATATGTACTTGTATATGCATTATATGTGAACTACAAGTGGTAAAATTATTCCTGAAATTTAATTAGCAATATTAAGACATTTTCTTCAGTTTAATGTATTAAGATTGAGCCTTCACATGCATCCTTCTCTTCCTTAGAATATTCTCTCATTGAAAGAAACTTCTACTTATTCCTTAACACTCACTGGAGTACTTAATGTTACCAATCTCTCTCTGTACCTCAAAGAATTACTTTTTCCTTTGGGCTAACACTACTCTTCAGCGCACTTACACTACAGACTCTGTGTCTTACCTTTGTACGTTAGAATCTAGAACAATTTCTGCCACAAAGCTCACTTAAAGTATGCTCAGCGATGAAAACTCCAGAAGGAGGAATGAAGTAGCCCTTAGAGAAGTAAGAAAGTAATGGAATAAAAGAGACTTGTATCCTGTTATAACTCTAACCTACTCAAAAGTTCTAAAGGCTCAAAAATAAAAGTCCAAACAAGGCCTGGAGGTTTCCTAATGAAGGAAACTATTGTGAATGTCTCAGTAACTTTCAAGATAAAATCTATATAAATAAAAGATGTGATGAAACTTTTTATGAAGACTGCTGTCCCTAAATCTTCAGCCTGGAATCAAACATAAAAATTCTAAGACTTTAATACAAATAAACAGATGTCTTGGCCACTGGACATTCTGTTAAATGGCTTAGGTACACAAAATTTTATTCACTACAATCATGAAGAACTATGTTAATAGGAATTAGCATTCAAATAATTTTATAAAATGTTAATTCTGTATGAAGAATTATCTAGTTATAAACTCCCTTAATCTAACATTCTGAAATTGGGTAGCATGTGAAATCTGATTTTCTTTCCATATTTAATTACTTGGAAAGATGCAATGTACCATATATAACCTTTATATACAAATACACAAAGCCTATTGCTCTTACATTACTTTTTAAAAGTAAAAGAATTAGTACTGACCAGTCAAATGATGTTTCTAGAGTTCTCTAAAAATATGTGACACAGGTAAGAGTTGCTATTTTGTATTTAACTACAAACTTCTAAACAGATTTTCTTTTTTAGATTGATGGAATCAAATAAAGCCCTATTATATAACCAAATCTAAAGTTCATAATCAACATATTTTAGGAAATGAATTAATTAGTAGTCATCCCATAACTTGTAATGAATCTGGAATTTCCCCAGTACCTGGAAAATAGCCAAAGAAATCCCCTTCAAAAAGAGAAAGTTGTAATGCTGAATATGAACCTCTCCCTTTCTGTTCAGGTGCTCCAGAAGCCCAATTCTCAAGTGATCATGTATGCTCACTATTTTAGTAAACCGGTAACTAGAATAGGAAAGAAAACAAACTTAATTTTTTGATTATCTAAAGCTTTTGAGTTGTGTAACTCATTCTGTAACTGATCAAAATGTAACAACACTCAACAACTTTTTAAAGAACCGCTACAGCTTCAAACTGACCCAATTTAAAATAAGGGATTCATCACTTTGTTATGATTTGAAAAATAAAACAAAGTAGTCATTTAGAATACCTTCATATATATTTTTTTCTTTTCTAAATTTTAAAGTTAGAGGGGTAAAGAATTTTTGGTTTTCTAATTCATCCTGATAATTTTATCAACATTCTGAAAAAGTACTGTGGAATTCCACAGCATTCTATTAATACTGAAATATTTGCTTTAGCTCTGTAACAAAACAGTGAATGATAAAGAAAAGTCCAATGTAAACTTTTTTAAGAACTACAGGTCTGTTTTTTAAGAACTACAGGTCTATTTTTTAAGAACTCAGGTCTGTTTCTTGGTCAAGCAGATTCAGAACTGAGTTTTTCACCCATTTGGTGTTCTCATTTTTCTGAAAAACTTTGTAGGGAGGTCAAAACTCTTTAGACTTGAGAGATCAACTCTGAAGATCTCCACACATTCTATCAGAGCAAGTATAAATATAGCTCTATTTTGCTTTATATTGTCGTTCTTAAAGATGTTTTAAAAAACAATTTAGATAAATAAAATATAAATGGATATGATTTTCCTTTTTTTTTTTTCAGTATTAGAAATTAAACTCAAGGCCTTCAGATGGGGCTATATTCCCAGACCCACTCTCCCTCCCTCCCTCCTCCCTTTCTTTCAAAATAGGGTCTTGCTAAATTCCCAGGCCCACCCTCCCTCCCCTCCTCCTTTCCTTCCTCCTTCCCTCTGTCTCTGTCTCTCCTGCTCTCTCTTTCAAGGTAAGGACTTGCTAAATTCTCCAGTCTGGGCTCAAACTTGTGATCCTCTCTTGCCTTGGCTTCCCAGAGTTCTGGAATTACAGGTCTGTGCCACTATACCAACCTGAGTCTCTTACTTTTTTCTTTTCTAAACTCTTATTATCATTTTCCTACATTTCAACTAGCTAGTGATATGAGTACTAGCTAGCACACTCTACTTAAAATATTGAACTTAGCCAGGAGTGATGGTGCAATTTGCAATCACAGCACTAATGAGGCTAAAGCAGAAGGATTGTGACTGTCAGATCTGAGGCCAGCATGACTACACAGTGAAACCTTATCTCAAAAAAATAAAAGCAAAAAGCCAAATTAGAATTTTATGTAAAAATTTTATGTAAAATTTTATGTAAAGTATTTTTAAAGGCAGGAGTTTTGAGTTGGGCAAATATGTGGTTCTACTTTTGTATTATAGATCTGGTTATGACACAAGTAGGATGAAATTAAACAAAGTCCTACTGTTGGCCTTTCCTTCAAATTCTATGGAATTTCCTCTGTATGCACTTCTGGAATTCAGTGAAAAATTACTAACAAAATTCTGGACAGTATAAGAACTGATTATTGATATAGTTTGTTGGTTAGGAAAGAAATGTCTATCTTTTTTTTTTCCCTCTTTTACCTCTAGGATTGAGGAAAGATAATTTTGCTAAATATATTACCCTATTACTTAAAATAAATCAACCTGTAACTACAGAAATCACTGTTAAAAAATGTCATGATTGTCAAATGATCATTTCTAAAAGCTAGAGAAACTGGACGTCTGATCTTCAATGATGTCGATAAACCTGAAAGTCACCATGATCATGATTATGCATCACCGCAAAGCTTTAGGTAAGTTACATTTAAATCAAGTTTTAAAACTACTAGACTGTGACAGAAATTGATTTTTAAATATTATTATTTTTCTTTTTAGCAGTAGGGTACTGATGAGTTATTTTATGTTCAAGTAGTCACTTTATGGAAAGGATGCTGAAATCAAATGATCCTAATAAAATTAAGACACAGTGTTTATTGGTATCTGTATTACAAAACTAAAATTTATGATTCAATTTTAATGTTCAATGATTTATACCAACTCACTAATAATTCAAAACTATATTACAGAGAAGCCAGTGTCAATTATTTTTGGAGGGGAGTGGTTGGAGACAGGTGTGCAGTTCAGGCTGGTCTTGAACTGATAGTGTACCCCAGGCCAACCTCAAAGTCATTGTGATCCTCCTACCTCAGTCTCCCTAGTTCTGGGATTCCAGGCATGAGCCACTGCGTCTGGCTTAATGTCAGTATTTTTGTCAAGAAAGAGTCAAAGGATTTAAGAAAAAATGTTTCGTGTATGTATATACACACACACACACACAAATAATTTAGGATATTCAGTCTTGTCTTCATAATAGTAAGAAAACATTTTTGAATAAATATTGAACTGTATATGACTTATCTTTTAGTTTTTTAAATAAAGCATACAGGAAGGGACAGCAGAAATTTGTTTTGTTTTTCTTTTACTTTAACTGATTAGAAAAACAAATGTAGCTCATACTTCTTTGTTTCACTTCATTTTACTAGGCCCACAACTGGCAATAAATAAACTGAGCTGAAATAGAAATGTAAATATTATATGACAACATATGCTACAAAGGTATTTTTTTTTTAAGACAGGGTCTCACTTTGTAGTTCAGGCTGGCTCTGAGCTCCCTATGTATCCCAGGTAAGCCTGGAACTCAGCAATCCTCCTGCCTCTGCCTCCTGAGTGCTGGAATTACAGGTATGAGCCACCATGTCCAGTATTGTTATATGTGGTTACCGGGGTTGAACTCAGGACCTTGGGCTTGCTAGGCAGGCACTGGAACCACTAAGCTAAATCTCCAGCTCCAGGTATCTATTTTCATAACCAAAAAACCATCTCAGTGTAAAATCATCCAAGGAACTATTTCCACTGTCATGCTGGTGTGACCTGTCAAGCTGTGGCTAACAGGGCAGTCTAATCCAAGTTCTATGGATTGGTTATATCTGTGGAATAAAATTGCAATATTTCTTGGGATTTTTATATATGTTAGTAGCTCTTTGTAAGTTGCAAAATAAATATGTCACAAGTCTTTTCTATTGTGGTTTTTGGGAGTTTGGATTGCTCTAGACATAACATTAATCTGGTACAGGTCAAACTCCAAAGATTTCACATTAAAAAATAATTTTTCTAATGTGGTGTTTCTCAAATCATGTGTGTGAAAAGACCAAATTATCAGATTAGTAATTTAGTGAGATAAAATAAAAAATAAACCACTAGGAAAGTAAAATTCAAAAAGAGAAAAACGAAGTTTAATTTTTTATTGAGTTAATAGATGTAAAATTACCCCTTCAAAATGCTAAAGAAATTTTTAACTACAATTTCTATTTTATCGTTAACCAGCACTGTGATGTCCATAGACAAATAGTGAGAAATAATGTTTTAGGTTCTTATTGCTATGGCATTGAACTAAACACTGGAGATAGAAAAGAAAACCAAAGACAGCCTGTTTTCATGATACTGTGTGAAGGGGATAGAAACAAAGCATGTAGGAAGGCAACTAAGGAATAGTAACAGTATATACAAAGAGATTTCAAATAATGAATTCTGACAATTATAAGTAGTTTTGGCTAAACAAGTAGGTGAATTTTATCCTTTATGTGAGGGAAAATAAATTTTAAGTATGAAAATCATATTTGCTTTTTTTTGGTGTGATACCAGGGATCAAACTCATGACCTTGTGCTTGCAACAAGGCAGCGTCACCACTGAGCTAAATCCCCATTCCCATATTTGCTTTTCAGAACAAAGAATTTGGAAGAAGTGTAGTAAAAGGACTAGAAGAAGACAAATAAGGCAATAAAAAGGTAACTTACATATATATTTTAATAGTTCACCATAAAATGTGCTGAGTATTGACATAATGTCCTGGTACAGGAAATGACGAATATAAGTGATATTTAAGAGGCAGAGTGAACACGATTTAAATAAGTCTCTCATTTTTGCTTGGGTTACTGGGTAGTTGGTTGTACCTATAACAAAGTGTAAAAATAAAAGATCAGGTAAGTCTTAGTAGAGATGCTGAGTTTGAGTTATCTCAGCAAGAGTGCCCAGTTTTGTATTAGAAGGAAACTCAGAGGGGAACTCTGGTTGAGAGATGTGGATTCATGATTATGTAAATGGATATCAAATTCTCAAGAAAAATAGAGCTATGAAGGACACTAGCAAACAGGTGGTCAAGGGTGACCTTGTCAAAAGCAATTTCTATGGTGTGGTAGGCTAGTCATAATAATACCAGTTGATATTCATAGATTACTTAATATGTGCCAAAGACTTCTTAAGTATCAATCTTCATTTTACCGATGAAGAAACTAGTACATTTCTTATCCAAGGTCACACAACTTAAAACTGGGAGAGATACGATTAGAATATATATGGTCTAGATGAAAAATTATGCTTCCCTCTATCATGCTATGCAGTTCTGTAGAAGATAAGTACCTCAGAGATGACAAAGTAGGGAGAAAGCACAGGCCATTCAAAGTTATGTGCCCCTCTTTTTCCACTTTCCACTAACAGTCTTTTGTATATAAGTTGAAAGTAAAAAGGAAGAAATGAAGATAAAAAATATAGACTAAGGGGCTGGAGGGTTTGCTCAGTGGTTCCAGCGCCTGCCTTGCAAGCACAAGGTCCTGAGTTTGATCCCCGGAAACCACATACAATGCTGGGCGTGGTGACTCACGCCCACCAGCAATCAATACCACATACCACAGTGCCAGGCATGGTGGCTCACGCCTGTAATCCCAGCACTTGGGAGGCAGAGGCAGGAGGATATATATATATATAGACTAAGAAGGAACAATGGGTAAGATCTAAGAGAAGCTCATGGAGGTTCCAAGAAGATGATGGTATAACAACAAATATATTCTTAGTATAGTATTTAATTACACCATTTAAGTGTAAGAAAAATCTGAACGTGTACTTTATTTTGCTGTTAAAGATTTCACTACGAAAAGTAGTATTTTTGTAAAAAATGTGCTTTGAGAACACTGAAAGACTTTTCCTGACAAAGTACATTTTACTTAGACAGTCTAAGAACTATTTATCATGGTTCGATTAGTATACAAGTGAGGCAATATTACCTGGCATATACATCCAATCTGGTATATGAGGCATCATTAACAAGCATTCTGTGCCGCTCAAAACACTTTAGATCTCTCTCTGTAAAGCTTGCATATGTGAAGCATTGATTATTAGCCTGTAGTACATTCTAATATGTATTTGATGAGTGTATGAAGTGTTTTATGCTATGGTGAAATATTTTTGATACAGATATTTCTATGGAGAAAAGACATAGAACATGTATGGTCTATAATGTTTTAGTTTGTTTCTACAGTAATTATCTTACTTTATGAAGAGAGATGTATAATTCATAAATGGATAGGAATGTACTCTTCCAAATGAAATCAAACACCAATTCAACTCATCTTCGTCATCAAACACCAACTTAAACATCATCTTCTTGATGAAGCCTCACTTATTTCCCAGTAGCTCTCTTGCCTTTGCTTCCATGACATTTTGTTGCTCCTGCTTTGTATCATATCGTATTCGCTTCATTAGAAGTGAATACGATATGATACATTCACTACATTGTGAGCTGCTAAGTGGACAGCCACTGTCTTTTTACCCTTTGTTTATCAATTTCTAGAATGATGTTGGGCATACAGTAGTAATCGAATAAATATCTGTTGTGTCAATTGAATTAATCAGCCTATAAAACAAGACAATTAGTTTAGTTGCTCTTAGATATTTTTGCCTTTTTCCCTGTACAACCCTAGATGAACTCAGTCATCTATTTCATGCAGCGTGTAACTAAACAATGTGAAAAGTTCAACTGAATAAATTCATATAATTTTAAACTGAAGATACTTAATCTCAAAGAAAATCTTACTGAGACAATTTTGTCCTTTCACTTCTTAGCTAATGACCTGCTTGCATATTCTGAAGGTTATGGACACCATCACAGAATCCAGAAACTATGTGAATCCATAACCCCTTTCTTCTCTCTCAGCACAATGTATCTTTCTTTTTTATTAATTGAATTCTTTATTGGTACAATTTATATACATCTCACAATAACGTATAACATTGGGGAATTCGTACCAGTATATGACACAAGTTAATTCTCATTTTTACCCATATCCCTACCCACCCACACCTCCCCACTCCCTTTATACATACCCTTTTAGTTTCTTTCTGAATCATATTTACTCCTTCCCCTCATTACATTCCCACAGCAAATTTCCTATGGAAATTTCCCACTCTATAAAAGCTGTCATACTTTCTAGAGCTCATTTGCATCTACAGGTGTTGATGTCAAAAAGAAGATCCGTTATTTGCCTATCTGTGATCTATTTATTTCACTTATTAGTATATCCTCCAGGTGTCTCCATTTGCACATAAATGAATCGATCTTGTCATTCTTTTTTTTTTTTTTTTTGAGACAGGGTCTTGCTTTGTAGTTCAGGCTGGCTCTGCACTCACTATGTAGCCTAGGCAAGCTTCCAACTCAGCAATCCTCTGGTCTCTGCCTCCTGAGTGCTAGGATTACAGGCATGAGCCACCACACCCGGCACTGTGGGATGTGGTGTTGATTGCTGGTGGGCCTGAGTCTCCATGCCCAGCATTGTATGTGGTTACCGGGGATCGAACTCAGGACCTTGCACTTGAGAGGCAGGCGCCGGAACCCTGAGCTAACCCTCCGGCCCAATCTTGTCATTCTTTATGGCAGAATAATACTCCATTTTATAAAATGACCACAACTTCTTTATCCAGTCTCCAGTTGATGGGCATTTGGGTTGTTCCCAAGATTGACCTATCACGAACTGAGCTGCTATGAACAAGGGTGTACATCTATCTTTCCAATATGATTTCTTAAATTCTTTTGGGTATATTCCTAGCAGGGGGATAGCAGGGTCAAATGGGACCCCTAGTCCTAGTTTTCTGAGAAATCTGCACACGGATCTCCACAATGGTTGCACGTCTGCAATCCCACCAACAGTGGAAAAGGGTTCCTTTCTCTCCACAGCCCTGCCAGCATTTACTGTTAGTTGATTTTGTGATAGTGGCCATTCTTTGTGGAATGAAATGAAATCTCAGTGTTGTTTTCATTTGCATCTCTCGAATGACCAGTGATGTTCAACATTTCTTCATATGCTTCTTGGCTGCTTTGACTTCTGACTCTGAAAAGTGTCTGTTCATTTCAGATGCCCATTTTTAAATTGGGTCTTTAAACTTGGGGAGGCTGATCTGTTTGAGTTCTTTATATATTGTAGATAATAGCCTTTTGTCTGATAAACAGCTAGTAAAGATTTTTTCCCATCTTGTTGGTTGTCTTTTAGCAGTGCCAGTGGTTTCTTTTGCTGTGCAGAAGCTTTTTAGTAGGATGAGAACCCATTTATTGCTAGTTCTTTCTGCTAGTTCTTGTGCTATGGAGGTTTTATTCATAAAGTCTCTGCCTAAGCCAATGTCTCCAAGAGTCAATGCTCAAAAATCAATAGCCTTTGTCTATACAAACAACAGACTCACTGAAAGAGAAATTGGGGAGTCAATCCCTTTCACAGTAGCACCCAGAAAAATGAAATATCTGGGAATCAACCAAAGGAAGTGAAAGACCTCTACTCTGAAAACTATAGGACTCTGAAAACTGAGATAGAAAAGGAAACCAGAAAGTGGAAAGATATCCCTTGTTCCTGGGTAGGGAGAACCAACATCGTCAAAATGGCTATACTCCCACAACTACTATATAGATTCAATGCAATTCCAATTGAAATTCCAATGGTATACTTCACAGAGTTAGAGAAAATAATACAAAAATTCATCTGGAAACACAAGAAACCTAGAATAGCAAAAGCAATTCTAAGCAACCACGACAAGGTAGGAGGTATTACAATCCCCAATTTAAAACTCTACTATAAAGCCGCTGTGATAAAAACTGCACAGAACTGGCAAAGTAACAGACCCGAGGACCAGTAGAATAGATTAGAAGACCCAGAAACAACTCCGGATACACTAAGCCACCTTATCTTTGACAAAGGAGGCAAACATCTCCAGTGGAGGAAAGACAGCCTCTTTAATAAATGGTGCTGGAAAAACTGGGCTTTAACCTGCCAAAAGCTAAAGCTAGACCTATCTCTTTCACCATACACACAACTAAACTCACAATGGATATGAGACTTAAACATTAAAACAGAAACAATAAGCCTGCTGGAAAACAGGTTAGGTAAAACACAATGTATCTTTCTTTCAATCAAATGTTGAATTAATGAGCTGAGTCCTGGGTTTGTAGCATAGATGTCCTTATTAAATTCAAACATTTCCACAATTTTTAAATGCCACCTACAATACCCATCTGTCTTTTAGGCTAGGCCTCTGATCTATAATCTATACAAGAATATCCACCTAACTGCAGGCTCATGCCCATCACAAAATAACCC
>PVIC010029409.1:0-22545 GCA_004025085.1 Thryonomys swinderianus
TCTTCTCTCTCTCTCTCTCTCTGCTCTTACCTACTATGAAGGTGAGAGGTGTATCCCACCACACACTTCCTGCCACGATGTTCTCCTTTAGCAATGGGCCCAGAAGCAACAGAACCAACCCCACCCTCACTTGAGAAATTGTCCTCTGACTGAAGAGGTGGGTATCATGGATCGCTTACTCTTGGGACATCACTTGTGGAGATGCAGCCACTGAGGATTCAAGCTCATGAATGAATTCCATGAAATTCAAGCCCATGAAGAGGCCAGGTCTAAGCCCTCCAGTGTAGTAAACTCATCCCCATCAGTGGCACAGCTCCCAGCCATAGTAGCTTTAACTACCAATGATGTGAATGACATGCCAATCATTAACTGCCACTGTAAGCATCCTGCCACTGGGGCCATCAGCTGTGTGATGTTAACTCAGCTGGATTATGTTGCTCAATTATTTGGTCAGACACAAGTCTGGAGGGTGCTGAGAAATTACTTTGAGATTGATTGGTATTTAATTTTTGAGTAAAGCATGTTGCCCTCCATAATGTGCACAGATGATATCTAGTCAGTTGAAGGCCTGAAGAGAGCGAGACTATCCTCCTCTGAATGACAGGTGACCCTGCAGCAGATGCTCATCTGACTTGGACTGCAACATGGTCTCTTCTCTGGGTGTCCACTTCTCCCCAACTTGGATTTCCCATAGTCATATGAGCCAATTCCTGAAAATCTCTCTCTCCCCTCCCCTCCCTCTCTCCAGATACATACTCATGCCTCATGTGCTCTTTCACTGGAGAATGCTGGCTTTTAGTAAATGAACCACTACTGCTGTAACTACAACTTCATGGTTACACGGACAGCTAAAATCATATAAGTCTGGCAAGCAAAGCCCACGTGGCTTAGGCCAGTCAACCCCAGAACTATAAAACAGAATTTATACTGTGTTAAGGCTAAAAAGTTGGTCCTATTTGTTAAAGTGATAAACAGCTGGAAAACCTGGCGAAGCTGGATTTTCCACTCACAACCAAGAGAATGCTCATCGTGTGTTGTTTTCCCATAAGGTCTTGCATCTTGGGGGCCAGTGCTTTGTTGTCTCCAGTTTCCTGTAGTATCTCCATTGCATGGGGGAGTGTTTGCTCTCTTGTTCAGACTAATCTCTACTTTGACTTTTTAAAGCCTTCAAGCATCTGTACAGAATCTCGCTCCATGACAATCCAGAGGCACAGAAAGCAAAGTCCCTTTCAACATGGTTTCTGCAATGATTTCTAATGTAACCATTTAAAGTTTGAAATGAGACTGACCCCAGAAATCACAGCACTAAAGATTCTATCATTTTATCAGCAGCATGTGGAGGAAAATAGTCACATGTAGG
Organism: Thryonomys swinderianus; assembly: GCA_004025085.1. Taxonomy (NCBI): domain Eukaryota; kingdom Metazoa; phylum Chordata; class Mammalia; order Rodentia; family Thryonomyidae; genus Thryonomys; species Thryonomys swinderianus. The sequence continues at coordinate 1,361 of PVIC010029409.1, forward strand.
TATAATTTGGCATTTTTAGAACATGGAATGTTCTCTGTACTGGGCATGTGAATATCAAGTATTTTATCTCCATTGTGAGTTGGAACATTTATCAATATAAAAAATCCCTTCACTACATTTTACACTGTATCTAAAATCAATAAATCTTCCCAGCTTTGTTTCCATTGTTGTGAAGTAAAACCAGATGGTTAAAGGTTTTTTTTAAAAAGCTGTTTTAGTTGATTCTTTGCCAATGGGACAAAGCACCCAATGCCTGCAGATTAAAGGAAGATAGGCAAAACGGAGGCAAATTTTCTGCTAGCATGCAACATGCATGGCCTTTATTCAACTGCCACTGGACTCCTCGTTCCAAACTGAAACTTCCTGGGCCTCTTTCGCCTCTCCTGCTTGCATTCTGTCAGTATTCTGGTCTTCTGAGTATCCCACATCAGTGACTGCCTACGGCATTCTTAGGCTTCTCCAGCTCTCTCCTCCAAACGTTTCCAAATTCCTGCCAAAAACAAGTTCCAAAACACATGGGCAAGTACCTGTTGGAGGTCGCCTCCAACCCTGCTGAGCCTCGAACTCAGCAATCCTCCTGCCTCTGCCTCCAGAGTGCCGGGATGACAGGCGTGAGCCACCACGCCCGGCACTGTGGTATGTGGTACTGATTGCTGGTGGGCTTGAATCACCATGCCTGGTATTATTGTAGGTGATTACCAGGGATGGCACCAGGGACCTTGTTCTTGCTAGGCAGGCACCGGAACTACTGAGCTAAATCTCCAGCCCTTTGAGTTGATGTTTAATGAATGAGTCTGCTATTTTTCCTAGATCTTGCCTAATATGGGATCTCTCACAATATTGCAGTTCTGGCTGTTCATGTATGACGACAAGTTCAGTTGTCTGTGGCCTAAGGAGTCATTCCACAGGAGCTTTCTTCAAAAAAAAAAATAGTAATCTAAAAAAAATGGGCAATGTTTAAGCCAGTTAAGCCTTACCATAATTGAGTTACTTACGATATGAAAATCATGCTCTTGTATGGGTTAGGCAATGTATGTATATAACCTTTAACTCTACATATAGACAAGTAAAATTGAGTTTTTATTTTATTTTAATTGTATTTTTTACTATATCTGATGTTTAGAGATTCCATATGCTGTTAGATTAAATAAAATATGTACTGTTTAAAAATAGCCTATTATAAGCATGATAGTGCATGCTTGTAATCTCAGCACTCAAGGACGCTTATAAGTTCAAGCTCATCCTGGGCAACTTAATAACTTAGCAAAACACTGTCTCAAAATAAAAGAGAGTGTACTGGAAGTGCAATTCAGTGCTAAGGCCCTGGATTCAATCTCCAGCACTGCAAAAGAAAAAAAAAAATAGCAACCTGAGATCTATAAAGAAATCTGGATCAGGTTATTATAAAGAAGTATGAGAAAGCAAACTAAGCTTTTTTACAAGTAGTTTTAATCCACTTAGCTGCTACAACAGAATGCTATCAGTTGAATGGCTTCTAAACAAGAGGTATTTATTTCTCACAGCCCTAAATCTGGGAGCGGAAGGTAGCAGGCCAGCACAGAAGGGCTCTGGTGAAAGCCCTCTTCGGGGTTTCAGCTGTGTGCTTTGGATAATAACTCAGATAATGCCGATGCCTCACCCTCTCCAGAGTTCCCTGTGGGTGAGTAGTCAGCTTCTCCTCATTTCTGTCCCCTGGAAGCTGCGTCTGAGAACCTGTATCCATAGAGCCCAAACTGCAGCACTGGCTGACAATAGCCAAGTCAGTAGTAGTTGAAGTATGTGGAAACAATTCAATACCAACAACCTAGTTTGTTGATAGAATGGATTACATGATAAAGGAGGTGAAAAGAGGGAGGGTATTGGTGGCTACCAGTTGGCATTTCACATAATTTAGCAGTAATTCTTGATTTAAAGAAAATGTGTAAAATAGAATTCGTTATAACGTATTCACTCCAGGTTTTAATAAAAATGTCCTTGGTGGTTTTTTCATGTAGTATACATGCTAATGCACCTTATAAAGACAATCTACCAAAAAAATGTAACAGAAGAGAAATAAGTACAGTATGAAAAGAAAATATGTGAAAAGGAAAAAGCATTTATTCACAGAAGCTATGATTGCATGACTATACATCCAGAAAATAATCCAATGAAGCATTTTAGACATAATTAGGTTTCTTCGGGCAAAAAAATTATATGTTTTGAAGAATAAAATTTACCTATTAAAAAAGCTAGAAATGAAAGAGGACTTATGACGGTTAATCTTGATGGTCAACTTGATTGGCATGGTACCTAGGAGACCAGTAAAGCACACTTTTAGGTGTGTCTGGATAGGTGATAGGAGAGTGACCTTGGAAACTGTAGCTGGTCACCATGAAATCATAACCTACAAAACATGAGCTGAAAATAAAATGCTCATCCTTTAAGTTAAACAATGTCAGGTACTTTGCCCCAGCAACGAAAGTTGGATTGTACAGTAATAAAATGCCACCTATAATAGCAATAAATCTATTGCTATCTAGGATGCCTAGAAATTAATTTTCAAGAATAGTCAAAGATGGTATATAATATATTGCACAAAGGACAAGACGTATCATACACCTAGGTGGGGACATACATGAATTTATCTCTGATATAAATATATGAATGGAATATGATATAGATATATGAATATTAAATACTCCCCAATCAGAATTCAAATCAATAAGTTAAATACTCCAAATATTTCAAAACTTACATTTATTTTAGTGGTGTTATATTAGCTTCAACCAAAATACTGCTAGAAATGATTAATGAGCTCAGTAAAGTTGCAGATACAAAAGCCAATGTACTAAAGTCTACAAAATTGTAATTATACACAACAAATAATTCTAGAGATCTGATTATTAGGATAATCATTTCATTATTTATATCAAAGCAGCTATGTATACTTTAAATGTAATCATTTAATTTAAAATAAAGTAAAAAATAAATATACAAAAATAGATTGCAATTCTATGCACTCAGTTCAAGTTCAATCCATTAAATGTGCTTAATGAAAAAATATTCCTGCAGAACCAACTCAGATAAAATGAAGAGACAGCCCATGAAGTGAGGGGAAAATATCCACAAATCATATGCTCAACAGGGGATTTTTACCTAGAACACATAAAGAACTCTTACAATGTAATAACAGAAAGATAACTCACTTCACAACTGACTAAGGACTTAAACATTTCCCTATGCTACACATCTACATGGTCACTAAGCACGTGAAAAGATATTCAAATTATTAGTCATAAAGGAAATGCAAATCATATCCTTTAGGATAGCTACAATAAATAAAATAGATGGTGACAAGAATGTGGACAGTCTGAAATTCTCATCCACTGCCAGTGAGGTTGTAATACAGCATTACCACTTTGTAAAATATTTTCTCCAAATCTTATTCATAATTACCTATGACCAAGAAATTACACTCCTAGGCATCTACATATGAGAAATGAAAGCATATGTCTACACAAGAACAAGCAGCCATCTTTGTAATAATTCCCAAAAGAAATTAGCCCAGATGTCAATCAATAACTAAATGAATAAATAAAATGTGACATGTATATAAAATGGAATGCTACTAAGCAATAAAAAGGAGTGAAGTTCTGATACATGTTACTATCTAAACTGACCTACAAGTAATATGGTAAATGAAAGAAATCAGACACAAAAAAATATGTAAGTTTGATCTTATTCAAATGAAATGTCCAGAGTGACAAATCAATAAAGACAAAATAAATTAATAGTTGCTTAAGGACAACGGGCATGGCCACTGGGTGTGGACATTGGGTTTCTTTTAGTAGTGCTGGAAAAGTTCTAAAACTAGATTGTGACAATTTTTCTACACCTTCATAAATACACCCCCAAATTCCTTAAATGACATGCTCAACACTATGAGTTTTAGCATATATAAATTATATTTCAACAGTTTTTTATTCAAATTAAGTAGTTTCATATTTAGATATATATTAACATGCAAAACTACTTGCATTTTAATAAAAATAGACTATATATTCTGATTTATCAGTAATAAGTATAACTAAAGCCTAGATTTTAATTTTACTTTGATATACTCTTTCTATAAGCTAATACAGGTTTATTGATCAAAGGACCTAATGTTCCTACACATTTAAGATTACCAGAAATGTAAATCAAACATTATGATGGTGAATTTCTCCTTTAATATTATCCTTTAGAGTTTGTCAGCTTAAAGATAATTTGCAAGATGTTTAGATAGCTTAAAACCTTGGACTGATATTAAGTTGAGTAAGTAGATACTAGACGTCTTGAAATTTACTAAATAAAATGGAATAGGGAAACAAGGGTTATTAAGCTTAATTTTAAGCTTATGTAACCTTTTTTTCTTATTTATTTGTACTACAGAAAAAGAGTATCTTCGGATCTGTTAAGAACAAGTTCATGTTTGTTACACTGAGGGATGTATATGGCGTAGGAAGCTAGTTAAGTAACTGTCTTTGTGCACCTGTGTACACAAGCCAAAACTAATGAGGTTAGCCTTTTTCTGTGATAAGAATAATCTTTTGAGATTAATTTTCCTTAGGGGTAGAGACAACACTACACAAAAAAATTATGCTCAGTGGTAAACTGTGAATAAATGGGTCTTTCGTATATTTTTCTGACTTGGGTTCTGATTTTCTGGGAATTATTTCACAACTCTTAAGTTGTACATAACTAAGAACAATGCCTGTGTATAGAGGTGCAAATGAATTCTCCATCTTCCGACCAAAATAAAACCATTCCAGGGCCATTTGCGATTCATTTCTACCAATCTATGAAACTGTCTGTTAGATTCTCCTTTGAGCTGGTCTGCTTTCTTTTTTTTGTTTTGTTTTGTTTTGTTTTGTTTTGTTTTGTTTTGTTGAGACAGGGTCTCCCTTTGTAGTTCAGGCTGGCTCTGAGCTCACTATGTAGTTCAGGCAAGCCTGGAACTCAGCAATCCTCCTGTCTCTGCCTCCCGAGTGCTGGGATGACAGGCGTGAGCTACCATGCCTGGCACTGTGGTATGTGGTATTGATTGCTGGTGGGCGTGAGTCTCCACACCCAGCATTGTATGTGGTTTCCAGGGATTGAACTCAGGACCTTGTGCTTGGGAGGCAGGTGCCGGAACCACTGAGCTAACCCTCCGGCCCTGGTCTGCTTTCTTTCCTCCTTTCTTTTGAAAATGTTCCTAGCACTACTATTAAAGAACTGACTTGCATACCTTGAGGAGCTTATTGTGTGGTGAAGGCTGCGTTTCAATTCAGGAAGGCAAAGACTGTCGAGTGTGGAGATGTCACCGGTATAATGGGCTTCCTTTCTGAAAGAAAGCCAAGCTAGACACCATAAATGACAGTATCTATAAAAGGGAACTCCAGGTGGATTCAAGATTTAAATGTAAAAGTGTAAAAGTTTTTGTTCACATTTAAGTTCACATTTTAGCGTACTAGAATAATTGCATACATTTTAATAAGGTTGGGATTATGGAGGTTTGCCTAGGCAGAATAGGAAAATGTGCTATCTGGGTATTAAGGATGTTTTTACTTGTTATAAGGATGACATAAGATTCATATACACTAAACTAGTAGTAAAAGAACAGAAATGTTCTCAAGCTACTTGTATTTTGAATTTATAGGACATAGTTATTCAACATTTAAAGCTTTTTCATCAAATTTGCTATTTATTAATATGTCTTCTGGCTTTTTCTGCTTCCTTAAGAAGTCTTTGTCATATCAGAGTGATTCCTCTATGCCTACAGACAGAGGGCTTTTTACAAACATTTGAGGACAATTATGCACCAAAGAACTCAAGGCACCTTTTTCCCAGGAGGTAGAATCATGGATACTTTTATTGTCTCTTGGTTTCTCATTGTTAATCTTCTTTAACTAAGCCAGTTAGAAATGCACATTGCATAAAAATTACAAAAGAAATGTAATTGTTAAGAATTTGGAATGACATACAAGTGATACCTTGGTTTACAAACTTTATTTGGTCCACTATTCTGGAAAAGATGGTCACGTTTATGTTTATGCAGGAAGGACAGTCATGGTCATATTCTCCACACAAGGCAGAGCATATAAACAAAAACAAAATCTGCCAGATGCTTCTGTTTGCAAACCAAAGTGTTCACAAACAAGTGTTAGCAAACCAAAATACCGTTGTGTCTGCACATGCATTGCCTGGTCAAAAAACTAAGTTAAAATAAGATGCAATTTCTCCAACCACAGGAGAAAGCTCCTTCTCCACTCAAGGTACTAGACAGTGAGTTACCCACTCCACTACTTCACTTGCATCGCCCCACCCCATAGCTGTGTGACCACGGCCCAGGACTCAGTGCTCACTATGCCCAGATATACGGCAATCAAAAGTCTGGGCATTGGCATCAGACCAGTTTGGTCTGATGCACTAGGCTTTCAACCAAAGTGATGCTGGGTGTCTAGACTCTTTCCACTACCCGCACTACCTCAGGGCAGCACTGCTTCACCTAACACTGCTTGCTACTGCTCACAGGATCATATACAGAGTAGGAAGCGAGGACAAATCAGATCCCAGTGCTCCTCTGCTTACATGTATAGAGATTAAAAACACATAAACATGAGCCTATTTTTATGCACTTGCCAGCCAGTGGTTAGCCAGAGGAGCCCTAGCACTTTTGGACCTGACTCCCTGGAGCTTGGGTAATTTAAGAATGAGCATCTTTCCCTGGGACAGAAGCATTAGTTTTGATGGGCTCTGGAGGTGCAAGTTGGGAAGTCATCTCGTCTCATCAGGGCCATAGGAATGCTCTCTACCACTTTGGCAATCTAGTTTTTACCATCTTCTAGCTGAGGACCTGCCTGGACAGTCAGATGCACGGAGTGCTTCTGTTAGATCTTCAAGATGATTTCTGCTTTCCGGGCCAGTTTGCTTTAGACATGGAGCCTGTGGAAAAGTACTTGATGGCAGTTTCTCTTTGTAACCCTTATCAATAAAAATGCCCTAAAACAATGGTGATGGGTACTCCTGGAGAATCTGTCCTAGAAAGAACTGACACTGTGCCTGGAAAAGCTAAATGAGCCCATAGGACAGAAAACACTAGACACACAAATTACTGGTAAGTCTCACGACTCATGGAGGAGAAGTCTGGGGTCAGAGACTGGACAGGAATTGGATTCACCTTACCATGTTGGCCTAAAGAAGATAATTCAGGAAATAGGCATCAGTTACCCACCGTCAACACTGAAGAAAGTCCACCATCTCTCCAGGGGCTGATTTCTGAATGCTGGAGTCTTTTCACCCAACGTGTCTGGCAGGAAGAGAACTGAAGCATATGACTAGTTCCCATATGAGTCCAGGTCAATCATCAGTTTGGGTCTCAGCATGTGCGTCACTGTGGACACACACCCCAGCTCTGTTGTGGTGATGTTCAAGATGCTCAGGTTTTCAGCAGCTACCTGGCTGCTGAAAAGGGGGGGGGGTGTCCCAGAGCAAGGGCTCCTTCAATGAACTGACTTAGTTAGCTCTTGTTCCTGGTTGAGGTGGGTTTGAGTTTGGGTTCCCTCTTCCCTAAAGCAGAGTTTGAGAACTGAGATGAGGGAAGTGACTTGGGAAAGTGTGCCAAGATGCAAGGCTAGACAGAGCAGAAAGGGCCACAAGCCACAAGAGCTTTAACCTACTTAACAATGGGCAGCTGACACTGAGACCCACAGTGTGCCACTGGGAAAGCAGGTGAAACACAGCCCAGGATAATCACCCAGAGAACCCCATAACTGGGGCCTTTACCTACCAGTTCCCTCCCCACTGAGTGAGGTTGCTTCTCAGGAACACCAACTTCCATGTTTCCCACGAGGCTGAAGCAAGCAGGTGGTCACCTTACCTAAGAGCTCTGTGGGAAGTGTGTGGAGCTGTCCAGCACCACCGTGCTGAAATAGCGTCATGGGACTTTATGAGTATCTGTTAAAGGTGTCATCAAGTCTCCACTTTATAGAACACCTATAGCACATGTCATATTCCTGTGACAGTGTCCTGCTTTTGTCTCCAGGACCTTCCTCATTCAGGCCTTCACTGCCTCTTTCCCTCTTTCCTCCATGTATGTCTGAGAGACAGAGAATTCTGGGCACTTGCACTGAACTACACCCTCAGCCCATCTTAGTGCGTATGTGTGTGTGTGTGTGTGTTTTAATAGAGTCTTGCTAAGTTGCCCCCACTGGTCTCAAATATGTGATCCTCTCATTATCTCATAATGTTGAGATTACAGACTGTCTCTTCCTTGTTCATCCTGTGAACACCAGCTTACCATATATCCATCTCAGCTTTCTTGTCCATAAAATGCCAAGGAAGTATCTAGGGCACATTGTGCAAAAATAAAGATAAATACACTGATGTATGGATAAAGAGGGAGAAAAAGTTCCCAGCACACATTAATCTTTGCCAATGGAAATTTTTATGACAACCACTGAATCTTTGTGGCTCCTTTATCCCAGGCCCTCCCTAGTTTCCTTAGCAGGGTCACAGAAACAAGTCCTAGATAATACCACCCTGGTCTCTATGGATGCCTTCACTTGGGCTTTGCTCTTCCTGTAGAGAACAGCCAACGGAATAAAGTAGGGTAATTTACCAGCAAGGTAGAGGGAATTATGAGTGAGGTTGCTTCTCACTCAAAATTGAAAGGGAATTATGAGTCAAGTCCAATGCCTCTTTTCTCTACTACCTGTGAACAACAGAGATGTGCCCCCAGGCCCCTCCTCAAGGTGGACCTTGCCATTTGACTGCAAGCTCTTCTTTCTGTTCACCGACAGGCATCCATTAGCACTGAAGCTTGTGGTCTAAGGCTGTGCACTGAGTCAGAGCACTAGGGCCTGACAATTTCTCCAACGTATCTCCTCTGAGGTGATATGTTCTTCCTGCTTGCTCTGGAGTTCCTTGTTAGACTAACCCAGATGTTGTCATATCTGCTTTTAATCGAAAGTCTTTCTCTGTCCAAACACGCTCCCTCCCTGCTTTACCTGCCATGGATATTTTGTCATTTGGTCTATTTCCTGAGACTCCCATCTGCAAAGCTGCCTAGCTAGTGCTGCCTCTAATTCTAGGAGATGATGCTTCTACCATGGGGCTGAGCTTCCCACCTGGGAGAGAGGGGTTGGTCTTCTTGGGTTCCACATCTCATTCAGCTTGCCCAGCACTGAACTTAACCTTATTGGAAGCCATATTTAGAAAACTTTTCTCCACAAGTTCACTTTATACCAGTAGCTTTAAGATCTCAGGAGGACCATAACTTCAGGTAGACAGCTCCTACTCTTGACTTTTCTTTCTCTCCTCCCAAGACTTCTTGGTCTTCATTCCTAAGTAGGGGATACATCTTATACCAGTGTGGATTTATAAGCAAATTTGTTCCCTAATATCAATGTCCTCAGCTGGACAAGGTGTGAAGGATAGAAATAAAAAATTCTGAACTGTAGAATGGAAGGAACACAGTAGTTCTAGGCAGAAACAGGACGAGATCTCTTACCTGACATGTTCTCTTCTGAAGACAGCACCTTATGTAAACATATCTGACTTTACTCTCTCCTAAATCCCCACTAATACTATGGAAAAGGAGTGTATAAAGTGGGAGGTGGAACAGAAGGGAGAAAATGAGCACATAAAATTGAAGAAAAGTCAGCATATTTGCTGCATAGTCATTAGTCTAGACAGAGAAGAATGAATTAAGGACAAATGTTTAGAGAACTGTTATTGCCAAGAAGTCTATTGCTATTGTTGGAAAGACTTAGACTCATTTTTTTCTGAAAATCCTCATATATAATTGTTAGTTTTCCTAGGTATAGAATTCTAAGGGTGTCAATCATTTTTCTTTAAAATATTGTGATAAAATGCAGACCAAGCTTCATTTTCAACTTAAATGTTATGTAAATGTTTACTGAGCAATATTCAATAGCTATGCAAACTATTATGCAAATATTTGATAACTAATATCTTTCCAAATGAAAGCTAATGCATGGCTAACCTAGTGCTTTTCATATGCAAAGCACTTGTGTGAACAGTTTCATTACAAAAGTTATTTTTAAAAAGTTTAATTAACTATTAGATGAACCTTATCTATGCTTTCAATCAAATTTTAATTAAGGTGAAATTAAAGACATATATTGCTATCAAAGGTAAGCATATAAGATTTGCCTTTCAACAATTGCAGGAGAACATTATATAGATATCCATAATGATGTCTGAACACCTGAAGGAGACAAAAGCTCAAAGTTTGATAGACTTTTTTTTTTAACTCTAAGAACTGGAATACCTACCTCTGCTTGGTTTTTATGGTCATTAGTTACTTTTCTCACGGCTGAGACAAAATAGCCAACACCAACAAGTTAAAAGAGAAAAGGTTTACTATAGTTCATAGTTTATATATGCCTCAGGCCATAATCATCAGCCCCCAAGCCAGGGTGGCCTGTTAGAAAGGCATCACAAAGAAGAAATAGTTCATGGCATGGCAGACAGAAGACAGCAAACAACAAGCAGAAGCCAGCAGCTTGACTTCCATCTTTCCCTTTTATTCCATTCAAAATACCAGTCTTTTGGGTGGCAATACACATACCCCAGGGTGAAACTTTCATTATCTGCACCCTTAAACCCAGCATCATACCCTTAATCCATATTCATACACCCTAAGTCCAGTCAGCTCCAAAAAGTTTCACTTATGAGCCTACAGGTTTTGGGGAGACATATAGATCCAAGCCACAATAGTCACTGAATTGAAGATCCTAAGAAACTATCTAATATCTTTTCTGGCCCACCCCATGACTTTCTCAGATATTTAAGATTATTTAATTTTTCTGTGCCTCAATTCCTCCTATGACTATCAAGGATAACAAGGGTATATGACTCATGGAGTTGCAGTTATTAAATGAGATATGTATCATCCATGTGGGTCAGTGCCTGGCCCATAGTGTCATAGATATGTTTGGTATGTGAGAGGACTGAAGGTCATATAGCAAGAGAAGAAAATTTCTTTTTCATAGATGGTAGTAATCAAATGTGTATTTTCTCTTACATGAGAAAATTATGCATGCTTTCTCCTTTTATTTATTTAATTTAACAAACATTTAAATGACTGCTATGCAGTAGGTCCTCTGATGCTAAGAGACTGGCCACACCTAAGAATCCATGATCCATTGTCATTTATGCACTGGAGATGAAGTAGGATAGAAGAAATAAAATATACAAAGGGACAAGGAAATCATAATTAAAATTGTACTTTTAAGAAGTCTTCAATGTTTATGCCTTAGCTACAGTTCCCCAGAGCAGTCTACATGTACATTCCTTTGTTAAGTTTAGGCTCCTTCCTTTCAGTACTATCACATCTAAAATTCATCAGGAATACTGAAAGCCCATAAACTGGTTTAATTTAAAAAGAACAGAGTCCAACCCTAGGATAAAGAAGTGGGTTGAGAAGATCCAAAGAATGCTAAACACACACACACACACACACACAATCCTAGGCACATACCTATAGAAAGGGCTAGTACTCGTCTCAGGTTTCTTGGGGCTGGATCATCTTTTGAACTCTTCAAGAGAAGTATAAATGCTCCCTGTTCCAGGACAGAGTGTGTCTCATTTCACTAAGCACTCATACTCCAATCTTGAATGAGTCCTCAAAACTCTGCCTCATAAACCCTTCCCATGCTTCTTAGTGATACATCCTGAAAATTCTTTTCCCATGATGCACATCACCAGACCTGCAAACATTCTACAGAAGGGTAGTTTAAGTTCCTTACTTCAGCCTCAGGGACCTCCTCAGACCCAGCCCAGTGACAGAGAGATGCAGAGAGTTTTCCAAATTTTCACAAGTGAAAAGTTCAAGGATTGCAAGAGCACAAGAGAAAAATAGGCTTTACAGTGACGAGAAAAGAAGAGGGTGAAGATATCCCCTCTGAGTGTTAAAAGTTGAGGAAGAGCTGACCAGATCTCCAGAAGAAACATGTTAAACAGACTGAAGAGTGAGGTTTGATCCCCGAGTGAGAGGACACTTGGTGTGCCCTGCCGTCCTGAGAGAAGATGCTAGTTTCTGGGGAAGTGGCTGGACTAGCTCACATGCGTTTGTGGTCCATAGCAATTCAAACTTTGGCTCTCCTTTGCCCAAACCTCATTGAGGGCTTCTCATTGGTGTAGGACAACAGCAACTAGTGTTATAGGTAGGTGAGCTAGTTAGACATCTTGTAGGCAGTTAGAAAGGCTGGGCCTCGAAAAGCCTACGTAGAGGAAACAAACATGGAAGAGTCAAAGAGACCTCCACTGAATGTTAATGTTCCCACAGGAGAAAACCACCCCATCTACTAGGATAAACAGCAGTGACTGATATTCTAAGTAGGCATCAGTCTTTCTAGGATAAACAGATTGTTATTCTAAGTAAGTGCCCAGGGCTCCCAAGGTGGTGGGCCAGGAACTTGAGCTACCTCTCCCAGAAAAGACTCCTGACTGAAAATCCTTGTACGCTTGTTACTTGATTTGATTTCTCATTGGATCTCCATTTAATCAGTATTACCTAAGCAACTATACTTGTTGTAATCTTATTGGCTGATCATGGTTTTGTCCATCTTGTGATTTCTCATTGGATCAATATTACCTAAGTCACTGTACTTGCAATGTTACTGGTTGACTATAATTTTGTCCCACCTTAAACCCGCCTCATCTCATGGCTTTATTCTATAAAAGCCCCCTGGAAAGTGAAGTGGGCAGATCACCCACTTTTGGGACCTGCTTCTGTCCTTCTTAAGCAGAAGCTTTCTTTCTCAATAAAGTGTTCCTACTCTTAACCTCCATCATGCCTAAAACTCATTCTTCAATTTTAGAGAACACAAACTCATGTTTCAGGTATCTAGCAGGTTGGGAGCGAGACTTATCCCCCTGTATCACTAACACTGCTGGAGTTGTGGGTCAGAAAAGGTAGAAACAAGCCTTGTCACGTTCCCAAACAAAGGTGTGGTTTTGATTCCAAGCAAATAGTGACCATTTGGCTCCTTTGTGAGACTGAAGTCTTCAGTATCACAGTTTGATGAGCACCTCAGAATCACCCCCAAAACAGCCCTCACGGTATGAACCCAGAGGAGGTGTTTACTCACACTACGCTGTCCCTATGGCTGTGATTTGTGTACGGGAGGAGGTGACAGATGGGCAGTGACCCCTGGAGCTCCTCCTCTGCACTGCTGGGTTTGCTCAGAGAAGTCTGCCCAGCAAGCAGGCCATTTGGCATGAAGTGGTTATTCAGTGGGTTGTCCACAGAGCTGGAGAGGGTGGGCACAGTCTTTCACACCCTTGAGGTAAAGGATGCCCAGACAGAGGAACAACCTATGGGAAGGCAGTTTCTGCAGCCTCAGTTCCACACCAGGCATTGTTAATTAAACCCAGACCTATAGGACTTCCAGAGTAGGTGGCCTGTGAGCCCAGACTGTCAGCACGGCAGTTAAGCAGGCCGAGGTCAATGCAGACCCTACAGTGAGAAGCACAGAGGAGGAGCTTATCTCATTGTATGTTAATGAGTCTTAAATGTGCAGTAATTGTGCTGGGCCCTGGGGGTATAATCTGCCAAGCAATTACACTCTGCCCGACCTTGGAAGAGAATCTGGGAAGTAGACTTTCTCAACTGCAGCAGCTAGAGTGGGGTTGTTCAAGTGGTCTTTTTCCTGTCTCTGCAGCATCAGCACATCCTACCTCCCCTGTAGAGCCTGGCTGGAGCTCCTGATGACTCAGGCCTCCCTCAAGGGTGGACCATACTCCTGGGTGACTAGGTGGTATATAATTTTTTTTTAAAATGTAACACAGGGCCGGAGATTTAGCTCAGTGTTTCTGGCGCCTGCCTTGCAAGCGCAAGGTCCTGAGTTCCATCCCAGTAACCACATACAATGCTGAGTGTGGTGACTCAGCCCACCAACAATCAACCAGCAATCAGCACCACATACCAGAGTGCGGACATGGTGGTTCCCGCCTGTCATCCCAGCACTCGGGAGGCAGAGACAGGAGGATTGCTGAGTTCGAGGCTTGTCTGGGCTACATAGTGAGCTCAGGACCAGCCTGAACTGCAAAGCGAGACCCTGTCTCAAAAAAAAAAAATGTAACACAAGTAGCTATTAATAAAGAAAATGTAAAAGCTGTTCTTTGAAAGACCAATTTTTTTTTTTTTGAGACAGGGTCTCACTTTGTAGTTCAGGCTGGCCCTCAGCTCACTATATAGTCCAGGCAAGCCTGGAACTCAGCAATCCTCCTGTCCCTGCCTCCCGAGTGCTGGGATGACAGGCATCAGCCACCACGCCTGGCACTGTGGTATGTGGTATTGATGGCTGGTGGGCACTAGTCACCACACCCAGCATTGTATGTGGTTACTGGGATCGAACTCAGGGCCTTGCGCTTGTGAGGCAGGTGCTAGAACCACTGAGCTAAATCTCCAGCCCGAAAGACCAGTTTTTATATCAAAAATTATTAGCAAATGACAATGATAAATTAATGGTGCATCATGATTTGAAAAGAATATATATTTTTTGCTACTCTCAGTTCATTTCATAATAATACTAGACCCTATTTTGCTTAAAATATTTTATTTCCAATGTGTCCCACATTTTGTATGATTTTGAACAATTTCTTCTGACTTCACTGTATTTATTATTCTTTTCTGGTCTTTATTTTCACTTTCAGTTTCTCACACCAGACACAATGCAGTATTTACATATGTGTGTCTTATTTATTTCACTTAAAAGTGTGTTCTCAAAAAGTGCACCCATTTACTTATAAATCCTTCTTTATGGCCAAATAGTACTCTACTGTATAAACTAATATGCTTTTTATCCATTCATCATTTGATGGGCACTATTTAAACATGTGTATGTGATTTATTTCATTTAAGAGTATACATTTAGCTATAAATATCTGAAACTCATCTGTCTTTATGACAAAGTAGTACTCCACTATATTAAAAACCCACATATTCTTTATCCACTCATCAGCTAATGGACATAAGGTCTATTTCCAAGATTTAGCTATTACACATTGTGTTACTATAAATGAAAGTGTGCATATATCCCTCTGGTGTATCTTTCTATAACTGAGGGAATCCCCAGAAGGCAAGACTTTCACAATTAGAATTGGGAAAATCAAGACAGTCAGCCTACTTTCTCCTTTACACATCTACTGGGTTCAGGCCCATGATCCTATCAAAGGATGAGTGTGGTGTCCTTTTGAAGAGCCCAGAATGGCCCTGCTCACTCCCTGCCTTGCTTCCTGACAGGTATCTGCTTGACACAGAATGACCTCAACTGCAAATCTCCAGAGCCAGCAGTCGATCAAAGTTCCAAGGAAAAACAGGCAGAACACCTGGAGGGTTTCCTTAGAGTTCAATGGTGGAACCATTAGTAAAGACAATGTCAGAGTAAAGGAAAAAAAGAAAGGATGATGAGATACTCAGATCTAGGAACTAAAGGAGGCCTTTTCTGAATTGAGGCTGGAAGCATCAGTAGTCTAGTATACATGTTTCCCAGGCCCCAGAAGACACAAAGCACTGACACTCAGTGGCAAAGGAGGAAGGGTCAGGGTCAGGGTTATCTCTCTCCCTACCCTCCCATATCCCACTAGCATCTCCCATAGACCAGCTCTCACTAGAAGCCAAGGGATCCTGGGTAATACAGGTAGTAGAGTCAGCCTCTCAAAACACAGAGTAGGTATGAGTTGGGCTGTGAACAGATCTGTAGACACCAGCATGCACCTCGGTAAGAAGTTTACCCCAGAGACCAGACTCAATCAGGTCTTCCACTCAAGATGCAAAACTGAAACTGCTTAGGCCTGGGGTCCCACAGACTGGACTGGACCCTCTTTGTGCCAGACTCTTCATTCTCAGCTATTATGCAAGAACAATGACGCCTCCATAGGGGCTTAGGACTGAGGGGACAAGTAAGGTCTTAGGCAGAACATCAGTCATTGGCAAGCTTGGAGGCCAGTGATTACAGACTATAGGAAAAGCAATGAAGACATGATGTGTTTTTTCCATCTTTTAAAAAAAATCATTAGCTATATGTAGAACATAAGACAAAAGTCCTTTGATCTGTATAAACTATATTTTAGTACATACAGTACTAAATATGGACAGAACATAGTCTTGTCACAGGAACTTTTTGCACTATACCAATCAATTCACAAGGGCTGTCCACTCTACAACAAAAAATAATCTACCCCATCTTGCAGAATATCACAAATCCCCACAGCCCATGGCATGGGTCAGCAATGACATAAAAGCATGTCCTTCAAGTTTCTTTGTGTGATCCCTTCTCATGACTATTGCATTGTCTCTCAAGGCAGGTATTTCAAAGAACTTCCTCTTGCACTTATTCAACTCTTTGTAAGTCCCTTTGCCACCTGCATCACCAACCCTCTGCATGGTGTCTCCCGTGACACCATAGATCTAGTAACAGATGTGTAGGCACCAGCATGCACCTCGGTTTTAAGCTATAGTCCAAGAGACTGTAACCTCCTCTGCACATATCAATAAAGTCCAAGACCTATACAGTTGAAAAATCTCAAGGTCTGACATACAGCAAGTCTTCCACAAAGAGAGCTGAAAAGGAACCCTTTTCCTTTGAAGAAAAGGAGTAAACAGAAGACTTCTTTCCTCTGAGGTTGGTCAAAACAAGTCATTTTCTTTATAAAGGAATAAAGACCTTGAAGAAAGGAAATAATGTCTTTGAGACTCATTTAATTGTATAAATATAGCTTGAGCTTTAATTTAGTACGACTGCCATCTTTATTTATTTATTTATTTTTTTGCTTTTTGAGACAGGGTCTCGCTTTGTAGTTCAGGCTGGCCCTGAGCTCACTATGGAGCCCAGGCAAGCCGCTGCGAACTCAGCAATCCTCTAGTCTCTGCCTCCCGAGTGCTGGGATGACAAGCGTGAGCCACCACGTCTGGCATTACGACTGCCATCTTGATACTTCATACTTCAAGGTGTATTCTCTCCTCTCTCTGAAAATCTGTCACTTCACAAAAACTCTGTATGACTGCCCATGTGCCTTGTCTGAAATCATTGCAGACATGAAGAGCAGAGGTGCATTTTCTGTTCTTTGTTGCAGTGTTAGGACTCCATGGTGTTAGGACAAGTTTCCTGATAACAAAGCTGAGAGGTTAAAATTAAATATATAAAGATCTTTCCAAGTCTTAGGAGTGCTGTGACCTTCCTCTAAAGATTATATGTGGGGATCCCTGGCAGAGTATCCTGACAGGAGCAGAAACTCCTTGAGGGCCTGGCCTTCTCCCAAGCATGTTCTCTTTCTAGAAAACAAAGGTATTTATGCTTTCAGGTACTTGGCCAGTTTCGGGGGTTACAAACTCTAATCACACACACACATTTGAGACGCTCTCTGTGATAGTTAACTGTTGCATCAACTTGACTAAGAGATGTCCAACTAAATTGGATTAGCATAGTTCTGGCGTGGCTGAAGGGATTGACTGGAAAGAGAAGACTCACCATGGATGTGAGTGGCACCAACCAATAGGCTAGTAGCCTGCATGGAATAAAAAGTAAACTACAAAAGAAGCCTCACTTCTGTTTCTTTAGAGAAGCTCCAGACCTCCCCTTCATCTTGAACATCATCTTCTGGTTTCCAAGGCTGTCCCTTTGGCCTCTGTCAGAGATCCTGTGACCACCTGATAAGAATTCACACTGAGACACTACAGTGAGCTCCAGGCTTTTACCTTTGGATTTCCAAGGAAATGGGCACCCCTTTTACACTCACCTACACCTGACTCCGTGGGCAGCCATTGTAAACTTGCCTAGTGAATCCTTATATATTTACACATCTTACATTAAGTCTGTCTCTAGTGAGCCCTGACTAATACATCGCCCCTTTTGTCTCAATTTTGGAGGCCTCACTAGTTGGAGGACTTTGGAGTCTCATTTGTGGAGATGATACTGCCCAGATGCTTCTCAGTGGAAAACCTGAGAGCCATTTAACTGGACTCCCTAGGGTTGAAATTGGAATTTTAGGTGCTGAAGCTCTTTTTGATGTTGTGATGTAACCTTCTTTCTGTAATTTCCCTTTCTTCTGTGTAATCATGTATGTGTTAACAGTTTGTTATGGTTTAATTGTTTTCACCTTGGTGTTAGAGGCTTTTGTTGTTTGCAAGTCCAGATCTCTAAATTAAACAGCTGCAACTGTAGTCTCTTTAAGGCTACAAAAGAGATGCAGCAGAGTCTGCCAGCCATTTGGAGAACAGGAATGAATGCCTAGAGCAGGTCTTTGCTCTTACAAGCTTGAATTTAATCCTCTCCTGGCACCTCTTTAGGAAAAGTGCCACTCTTGGCACAAAATATCATCTTTAGTATCTGGTCCCTGCTGGTCTGTGACTTGAACAGTTTTCTCATTGGTAATTGAGGATCAGATGGGACATGTCTGGAGACTTCTTGTGATGACTGAGGAAGGCTGTGGATGTGTCTGGCACACAGTGGAGCCCTCCACAAAGACACACTGCAGCTGTCACTATCAGTAGCTTTAAGCTTCACAGCACCCACAGGGAGGTCACTTGGCAAACTCCTGCAGAAATCCCTGCCCCGTTCTCCACAGGTGGTGTCTGTGGGAGTTCTCTCCCTAGTCAGCCTGCTTTGGTCACAGTCCCCAGTCATTCAGCCAAGCTATGATCTACAAGCTTCCAAGATGGCATTTGATAGGTGAGCTTCAAAGCCAGTCAGCTTTAAAGAAGGTCAGTCTATAATCTGGGCAAGCCTAATTCAGTTACTCCATTAAAAAGCTGTAAGGACCAAACTGAAGTTTCCCTGATTGAGAAGAAACTCTTCCTACATACACCAATTTCAGCAGGGGCCTAAGCATTCCAGTCTCTCTATGCTGGGCTTGCCCAGCCTTACCTCCACAGTCACATCAATCAAATTCCTGCGATAACTCTTCACATCTGTCTCCTTCTAGATCTGGTTCTCTGGTTGATCCCTGTTGCATGCAGCACCCAGGACTTTGAGCAATTAAAAATTCCTCAGGACCTGCTCAGCAAGAGGTAAGCAATGAGGATTAGATGAGTCCCACATGGTTCCAGGTCCTGCACTTCCTCATAAACTGCAGAAGTCCAAGTGGCCAGGCTGGGCCCCAACTCCAGGAATAATGAGTACTTGTCAGGAGCAATTCTATTTGGGGAAATTAATTAGACAATTGGGACTATGACTGGGACAAGCTTCCCTGACTGCAGACCAGTTATGACATATCAAGACCCGAGGACTTGACTCTTTATCTTCACCTCTGGGAACAACAGATTCCAATGGTCCCACCAGTTGTGATGCTCCAGGACAGAACTATATCAGGACCTTCATCTCATAATTCCTCATTGCTCTTAGATGTAAGAACATGCTGCCCTCTGAGTGATCGGTTGATCTGTTACATTTGTTACTTCTGATGTACCCAAACTACTGCCCTCTGAGTGACCTGTAACATTGCTTGCTCTGGATGTACTGAATAAAAGGTGTGGTAAACTCAGGTCTACTCTCTTTGCTACCCAGAGTAGCATGGGTCAGGCCCAAGCTCAGGTTCTTCTCCAAGTCTCATTTCTGCCTATTTATTAATTATTTTGCCTCATGCCATGGGACTCACAAGAGACTAAAGCTTAACTGCAAAAGTTCTGGTTATGTCCCCTTCCCCTGTTCCTACAAATATGGATTGGGTTTCCACCACACCAGGTGTCCTTGAACTTTATACTTTGTCGCCCTCATCATGCCCCGTATTTCTACCTGCACCGCATGCAGGGAGAGAATGTTTGTGAAAATCAAACAGTGAGGGAGAGGAGGGAAACCCTGCACTGGCCCGCAGCTATACCTTATGCCTGGAACATTGCCAGGCCTATCTATCTACTCAGATCTTTGTCTCCTCATTTATCTGATGGTTGTATGGGGACTTCGTCACTCGGGGTTAACTGTGTGAGCCACATCATCTGGTCTGAGCAGTAAATGTAGGTCCTTCCTTCCTTTCCTCCACATGTAAAACCACATCTCAGGTGCCAGAAGCCCAGCAAAGGGTGTCATGGAAGTGCAGACAACTCTGACTTCCAATCTTGTTGTGGGTTGGGGCCCCCATACTGTCAGAGACAAGAGCAGTGGAAGTATGGAAGTGGGTTCCCTAGAAAATCATCAGCATTGTTGCCTGGGTCAGTGATACTCTCATTTTTCCCCTTGGAAGCAAATAGCCATCATGACCTGTTGCAACTATCAGAAGACATATTGGAGCCCTATTAGGAAACTGAAGTATGACTGGTCTTTTGGCAACAGGGGCTCATCTTCCTCCAATGTCACGTGGATCATGACAATCTTCCTTACCTCCCAAGACTCCACCCCAAGTCATTCCTACCCAGTGGTCTTAATTGGCACCTACACTTGACAAGATGACTGTGCTGGTGAGCCATGAACATTTGCCAGAGATGTGCAGGCAGAAGAAAGGAAAAGGAGGATGTGAAGGTATACATTGCTTCCTCTACCATACCTCACCAACTTAGAGCCAGCACTGGGCCCACTCAAATCTCCCAGACCTCAACACTCCAGCTGTGAGGAAAGGGTCTGTGACACCACTTTCAGGGTGTGCATCAGTTCCTACTCTCACAGACCTTGGAATCTGTGCAAGAGATGGAAGAACCAGCAGGCAAAAGCTTGCTGACCCCCATACCCTACCCACCCATTCCCTTGGCACATTTCTATATGACATTCTTCTTGCCTGCTTCTAGCTCTGTCTGAGAAACCTCCTGCTATGGCCCCAGGCTCTGCAACTCCCTACTGATCCTAAACAAGGGCCTGGAAGGAAGAAGTCAGCCCCAGACAGTGGACCTCAGTGGACGCTGGAGGCCTGGGTCAAGAGGTGGGTAGAGGAGGCACTGGAATCCAGGCACCAGGACCTCCTGTGTCTGAGCCAAACCTAGGCTCCCCTAGGGTCTTCCACTCCCTGCTGAAGTCACCTTCCCCATCTGCTTGATGACTCCTCCTTCTTAGAAGTCTCTATTCAGACTCCCTTGCCCATGAGCTGGTCCTGGTTGCCAGTTGTGCACTACAGCTGTCTGGCTGCTTCCACTGAAGCTGCAATCCCCCTTCCCTTCCCTTGCCTTCCCTTGCCTTCCCTTGCCTTCCCTTGCCTTCCCTTCCCTTCCCTTGCCTTCCCTTCCCTTCCCT
>PVIC010029410.1:0-22556 GCA_004025085.1 Thryonomys swinderianus
GTTGCAGGAGTATCCCAACTTCAAACCTAGACTGGGCAGTTAAGCAATTCAGGGAAACTCTTTCTCAAAATAAAGAAAAATCAAAAGGATTGGGGATGTAATTCAGTGTGACGGCCCGGTGCCACAGGGAAAACAGCAAAGGAAAAAAGTGAAACATGCCTTCCATAGCACTCATTTGGCTATTTCACAATTATGTCCAGTATTTCTGATCTGTGAAATCTACATTTTTTTCCTTTTCATGAAATGGTTGTCTGTTAAGAAATTTAGAATCAATTTTATAGGCATTTTATTTTAAATGTTGTGAGTAAACTTGTAGAAAGACCTGCATAATTTTACTCAATGAGCATTTTTTTTCAATGGCAAGAGTTACTTTATTTTTTTTCTTTTTTTTTTTTTTTTGCTTTTGAGACAGGGTCTCGCTTTATAGTTCAGGCTGGCCCTGAGCTCACTATGGTGCCCAGGCAAGCCGACGCGAACTCAGCAATCCTCCTGTCTCTGCCTCCCGAGTGCTGGGATGACAGGCGTGAGCCACCACGTCCGGCATTGTGGTATGCGGTGTTGATTGCTGGTGGGCGTGTCTCCACGCCCAGCATTCTATGTGGTTACCGGGGATCGAACCCAGGACCTTGCGAGGCAGGTGCCGGAACCACTGAGCTAACCCTCCAGCCCTTTTTTTTTCTATTTTTCAAAGCAATATTTAAATTGATTTTATTGGTACATTTAATACATCCATACAAATTTTAAACCTTTACAATTTAGACATAATCTTCTACTTTATTGATAGTGGATTCTTCAAAAAGGCTACAAAAGCATTCATTATCACTCTAAATAATATTTAGATTCTGTGCTTAATTGTAGATTTATTTACGATCTTGAAGTATAATGTTAAAACTGTTAAGAAATAAAGTAAATTAAGACAGTATTTTCTTTAAGATATTATTGCTGAATAACTTATCCAAATACAAACCTTGATAAAACAATCTCTTCAGGAACTACTTCCGTACTTGATTATTAAATATGAGCACTGAAATGAATGATAGTTCCCAACCATATTTACAACATCCCCTTGGAATTTGTTTTCCCAGCCAATAGAGAATATTGTCATGAATTAAAATGAGCCCTTGTTACTATACCTACATAATATAAATGCTTTGGTATAAGATTTGTGATAAATTGTATATAAATGTTGACATGTAGCTTGTTCTATTCAACCATTCACTGCACTAATATTAATTGAAAGCCTTCCATATGCTATGCACTCAAAGAGACTAGAACTTATATAAAGAAGGCACAGTGTTAGCCAGTCACAGAAGAGAATAACTGTAATGCATTATGGTGAGTGTTAAAATAAATACTATATAAACTACAATTAATCACTGATAAATAATTTGAGCTATGAACAGGAGCAGACTATTTTATGCAGTCCCTTGTGAATTCACTTATTTGCCAGAATTTAGTACCACTTTGGGCTAGGTTTATTCTTTGTTCTAGTATAGATCAGTGAAAAAAATTCAAATATACCTTCTGCCATGGAGAGCACAGTGTGTTAGAATGCAGAAAAACTTTCTTGTAAGTAACCTCAGTATTGAAGTATTGCTAGGACTTCATAAAGAGTATTGGGAAGAGACTCAAGAATTTCAGAGTAAGTGAAAACTAGGTATGAATAAGACTCTAGAAACTCGCATTGTGAACCAGGTTTCTAGTGAGGTTTTTCCCAGGGACCATCTTAGTACATAGAGGACATTTAGTTATTATTTTTTGATGAATGGATTATAATGCTTTATATTCATCGATTAAATTTAAATGTACATGTATTAAGTATGTGTAAGATATGTGTATTTCTTTTCAAACACCTAACACTAATCTTCTGTGAGATTTGTTAGCATTTCTTTATTTGAGTCCAGTACCATGGTAAACCTATAGATACAATGGGAACTACTTTAATATTACAAACAAGCACACACTCTGGCTTAAGATGTTTTGTGTTCAGATGTGATATCAACCACTTGCTAGCTGTTGACCCCTAATTACTTAAATTCACCAGACCTCTGTTTGCTGTTGTGCAAAGAGGGCAACTATTGACTATGCTTCAGATTGCTTTGACATGGTAAATTTATACACATGCATGCACGTACACACACATGCTACAACCATTGCAGTTTCTCTCAGCAAGTGTTATATCTAAAATTATATATGTACATGCAAAATCAAATGTATAGAATCATTTAATAAGTGTTATGGGGTATATATGAATAGACATGTATTTTCATGGTCTTATTGACTAAAGTCATAGATGTATAAAAAACTGCACAGCAAGTATTCTTCTACTTCCTAGGAATATTTTTTTTTTTGAGACAGGGTCTTGCTTTATAGTTCAGGCTGGCCCTGAGCTCACTATGTAGCCCAGGCAAAACTCAAACTCAGCAATCCTCCTGCCTCTGCCTCCCGAGTGCTGGGATTATAGGCATGAGCACCATGTCCGGCCCTAGGAATATATATACTTCAAGAAATCACTAAGAGCTGGGTGTGGTGGCTCACGCCTGTCATCCCAGCACTCAGGAGGCAGAGACAGGAGGATTGCTGAGTTTGAGGCTTGCCTGGGCTCCATAGTGAGCTCAGGGCCAGCCTGAACTACAAAGCGAGACCCTGTCTCAAAAACAAAACAAAAAAAATCACTAAGAACCACATAGACTAGTGACTTTAAAATGTTTTGTTTTTGAGATTAGCCAGATTTAGGAAAGGACTCCGTGACAGTTATTAAAACAACCAACAAAGAAACAAATAGGTAGTGTAGAGGTAACATATGATACCACCCCTTTCCAACCGAGCAACTTCATCTTGCAGGCTTGGTTTTCATTAGGAAATGTTTTCTACTATTTAAACCACAACAACATGCTGACCAACAGAAATAACAGAGATGCAGCCAGCCACTCAGTTTGCACAATTTTTTAAAAAAAATTATCTTTATTGGTACCTTGTATTTACACATCATATCGTGATCACACTCTGTATTGGGAATTTATACCAGTATATGACACAATTGAATTCTCATTTTTTCCCATTTGCACATCTTGATAGAACCCTCAAGAGACTTCAGATCCTCATGCAATGGTTGCTAGGGGCTAAATCAATGATCAAACTGATTTTTAAATTTTCTCATGTTCAAATATTTTGGTTTGTTTTCATACACTTCTTTATAAGACTATTTTGAAATAGCTACTGGGTTAGAATTTTCTAGAGACTGAGAAGATGAGGGATGGCAAAATGAGATCTATGATCACATGACACAGAGTTACTCCATTCAGAAGGTGCCGACATCTCGTAATCTAGTGAACAATATCCTCAACATCCCAGATATCAAATTCTGAAGGCAAAATCTTCCCAAACCTCCACTATTGGTGATCATTACTATACACTGCTCTCACAGAAAATATTTTTCCATAAGGACCATAGCAATATCGCCAGTCCCATGTGCCATTCTACAATGTTTTTCCCCAACAAGACAAGTCTAATTCCACTCTTTGTGACTTCTTTAACTAAGAGGCTATGGCAGAAGTGGTTCTGTATGCATTTCAAGTCAGGGTTATAGACGATGGTGAATTTTCACAGTGCTCATTAAAATATTCATCCTAAGAACCTTGAGCCACTGTGTTAGCAGTATGACCGTTCTGAAGCAGTCAGCTTACAGCAGTGCTACCCCACATGAAAAGGCAAGTAAGTGGCTACTCCTGGTCAGTAGCCTTTCGTCTTTGAACTCTAAGAGCCTAGTTCCAGACATTCAGGTGAAGAGTGTTTGGATCTGTAGCAGACCATCTGCCAGACGAGGATCACTGAGTTTCCGCAGTGACATGAGAAACAGAAGAATTGCACAGTTTAGAACTCCACCATTCCTAACTCACAAAACTGTGACATTAAAAGCAAACAAATATCCTTGTTGTTCTAAGCTACTAAAATTTGGGAGTCATTTATTAAGCAGAAAAATTATTATGGGTTTAATTGACAGCTACTGATCATTTGGGCCACTGTAGGAATTACAGGGATAGTACAAACAGAAACATGGTATTTCTGCATTTGTGTGTATTTGTGTGTATTTCTGTGTGTGTGTGTGTGTGTGTGTGTGTGTGTGTGTAGGGATTGTTTGAAAAAATTCAAAGAAAAATTCACAGACCGTAATAGTCTAAATCAGGCATTCTGTCTCCTTTGCGAGATGCAAAAAATACTTAAAGAGTTTTTATATCATAGCTTATGAAAGTGAATTTTAAAAATGCTGAAAAACCTAATCATTGAAAGTATCTTGGTAAGTGATGCACCAACTGAAAAAGAGAAACATTTAAATTAGCTTATACGATGAGCATATTTTACAGATTTCTTATGAAACTTCTTGTATATAGTTGAAAACAAAGTCTTTAAAGTCTTCTGCATCTTTTCAGTGCATCATAGTGCAGAAGGATTTGTCAGAGAAAGACAACAGAGATTTCAATACAAATGTAAAATAATAAATAGGTAAGAGAATCATGGCATGTGAACATTTAGCAGTGTTGGTCTAGAGCACTTTGTGGACATTTCCCTTCACCAGAATTTGCTTTAAAGTATGTACACACAACACACTTTGGACTTAAAAGTATCCAGACTTATACTTTACAGCCCCTGAATTATACTTTCATAGGTAAGATACAATGCAGTACCGGCATTGGCTGTGTTAGACTCCAGTTCTGTTTTCCTCATTGCTGCTAAATAATTAGCCAATAAGATTATGGAAAACAAGTTTTATTTGACAATAATGTAGAAAAAAGTCTTATGTATGTTAGTCAATATCTAGTTCATCAAAAATGCATGCTTTTAATTAGTGATAGTACTGTATGTGGCAGCACAATGTCACATTTTTAATTAGGTTTTGGTAATATGGCTTTTTTTTTTTTTTGAGACAGGGTCTTGCTTTGTAGTTCAGGCTGGCCCTGAGCTCACTATATAGCCCAGGCAAGCCTCAAACTCAGCAATCCTCCTGCTTCTGCCTCCTGAGTGTTGGGATTACAGGTGTGAGCCACCACACCCGGCAGTAATATGGCTTTTATTTACATACTTCCTTAAGCAGCTCAAAGTAATATGAAGGAGTAATAAATTATGAAAACATGTTTTCTGCTAAATTTTCTGATAAACTTAGCAACAAAGAAGCAGCTGGTCTTTTATTGCCTATTACTTTCGACATATTTCCCCAATGTTTTAGCTAACAAGAATACATGTATATTTTATTTTGTTCTAATTAAGTAGAAAGGAAACATAGAGCCAGGAATTGATGAATTTCAGATTTAAATCAATTCTGTTGTAAATGTCAATCAATTAACTGATTTCTAAAGGATTTAATCTTTCATATTGGTATGGCACTCATTTCCCTCACTTTTATTGTTTCTAAATGGAATGTTTTTTATTCAATTTTCAGAGAAACATCACTCACTGTAGAGATAAACAAGACAAATAGATCATTTTTGAGCTTTAAATATGATGCATATGAGAATGTTTTTCAAATTTAAAGTCTATAAATGACTTTCTATGGACTAGCTTTAGATTCATCCACGTTGTCAAGAATTGCTAATTACTCATCACTTGGTTTTCTTGGTATGACATTATTCTAAGCACTGCATGCATTTTTTACAAAAATTTCAGAAGCTAAAAAAAAACCTGGGAAGTTTTTATTGTTAAGAATGGGACGTGTCTCTCCCAACTTTCAGATATCAACTTCCAAAAACTTAGTAAAATTGAATATACTATTATTTTCCAGTCTTTCATATGCAAATAACCAATGTTACTTAAGAAAACCTGATAAGAACATATTTTGCCCTTGAGCTTTAATGAGGGATTCTATCAGATGACAAGAATTAGATTTACTGGTAAATTTCTAGGATTTGGAAAGATTAAACCTTTTATGTTATGCATTTCAGTACCAGAAATATTTTATTTTAGTAATACATGAAAATGTACGTGGAATTTTCATTAAATAGCTGGCACTTAGTAAAAATACCCTACTTTAAGGTGCACATGATTTTGTTAGACTTCTAGTAGAAAACACAGTGTCTGAGTTAAGTAATAAATCTTTATACAGTAGGCTTTTTCAGAATAAAGGGCTGTTCAATTATTTCAGTCTGAGGCAGCATTGCCAAGCAAGTGATACCTGAACTGACTTCAAGTTGTGTAAAGAAGATTTATTATTTGATAAAACAGGAAGTTAACTGCAATACAGGCTATTTTTCTAGAGGCTTAACAGTATTAGCTACCATTCAATTTGGTAGTTCTGGTTATGCTTGTGGTCCTAAGATGGTTGTCAAAAGCCACTGTGGTGACATGCTCCCTTTTTCTTGTCCTAACACAGAGGTACAACAGTGAAATTCATCCTTTCACTTAGAACTACTGAACCCCTGTTGGCAGACTATTCTTATGAATCATATGCATGGGTGAATCATTGGATATGTCAGGATTTTGTGATGAAGGCCCAACAGACTAAACCATGGGGTGTCAGGGCCATGCCTCCTGACTGAGTGGCCAATGGCCTATACGATGAGGATATTCTTCAATAGCACAGTCAATTAAAGGATTCAGGGTTTCTTCAACATTTATTAAAATTTTGAATCTACGTATATATTCTTCTTGTTCTGGAAAAGAGACCAAATCTTTTATCATATTTGCAAGATGTTACATGGCTATAAAAGATAAAGAATCAGTGATTTAAAAAAAATTAACTCAACAACCATAATGCTAACTCCTCCTGTTCTATTATTGTACCTTTATGCCTATAGTATTTGGGGAGGTTGTGCTATCTATACTGAATCATCATCATTGCTGCTGTCACGGGTATGTGACTTCCCTGTGGACACATAATTTAAGACTGTTGACTTTCTTGAGTTCTTATGGATAACAGATGATTTTTTTCTTTACTACTTATGTCATTGGAATCAAAGAAAGAACAAAAACATACAAGGGCATCCTATTTTCTAATACAGTGTTTCTGAAAAAAATATATATATACAGCAAAGTTCTTGAAGTAGTTTTAGGTATTAATTTGAATCATCAAACTTACAAAAATAATTTTCATCAAAATCAACTTGGCTCTATAAGGATGGCAGATAAGCTGGAGAAAATACAAGTCAAAGATGTATTAAATGAGTAAAATCATGGCACATCATTTCATAATTATTTAGTGGAAAGAATGCCTTTGGGTGATGAAGTAATTAAAATGGAACAATGAAAGGAGTTAAGCAATTTTCTAATATGGAAATAAAATGCAAGAATTTCTTAAATTTCCTTTCAATACAGAAAAGAATCTAGTCTATAAAGTTTTGAATCATTCATTTTAAATGTAAATTAACCTGATTTTTACTTAAGCATTCAACTCCATCTTTTTTTTAAAGTACTGATTTCAAGATTGATATTCGTTTTTCAGGTAGGTGGAATAACATTATGTGGTGATATTAACAAGTAGTTGGTTCTGTTTTCCATATGGATATAAAGTAAAACACTCTTCTGTTGTTACATGTCCCAGTGTTTGTACTGGATGTTTCTATCATATCAGTAACGATCCACTATTCAAAATCAGATGTGATTTCTCAAATGTTTGAATGATCATTTTCTTTAGTAATTGAGTTTCTCATAGAATTCTACTGCTCTGATTATTCACTTAATAATCTAAGCATATGAATTTGAAAAGCTGCATGAGCGTGTGGCCAGGCTAATGGCAGTGGGGTAATTGCAAGGAAATCTTTTACAACAGACTTATTTTCGTCTAATAAACTCTCCCCTTATGGTTATTCGGCATGCAATGAATGTTATATGAGTTGTGAAACATGTACATTTAAAATTCTGTTGAAATCGTGAAGGATTAGATATTTTCTAGAGGTTTAGCAATCACATGAAATAATGCCTTTGAATAGTGGTTTAAAATTTTTAGGTATACTAGGGAGATTACATTTTAGGATGAAGGCAAGCGGCTTGGCCTGAGATTATGGAAATGAATAGTTGCCTCTTCTGTGTCATCCTAGATCATGGATGGCGAACCTTTTAGAGTTTTCAGTGATACAGACCGCTTGCTATGGTGCATGTGCCACAGGTTCACCACCCGTGTCCTAGAATTATGTGTTCCTCACAGCAATAGTATTTAAAAGATGGTACTTTCTCTGTTATGTAGATAAGGGAAAGAAGGTTGGAGTGTTACTTGCCTCAGGTAATGTGTCTAGAACTCAAACCAATTATGTTGGATTCCAAACCTGTTTACTCTTCTGTTCCTGCCTAATCATAAAACGATAATTGCATTTTAGTATACTCTGCCAGGATTTTTACATGTATATATAAAGACTCAATTTTCACAGTCTAGAATTTTAGGGCGGGGACCATAAAAATTTTATCTGTTTTGTCACATCTTGAAACTTGTACCAAAATACATTATTTTCTACTAGTTCGATTGTTTTTCTTAAACTGTCAATCACAAGAAGGGAAAACTCCATCACTGTTGCTATTTTTATAACAAATACAAAGTCAATGACCATATTAACAACTTGGCAGGATAAGGAAGAACATATTTCTTGATTAGTATTCCACAAACAATACCAAGCTATCTAATTCACTGTACATAATTCTTGTCATGGCTGCAGGTTCTGAAGTTTAAAGCCTAGCCATTAACAAAGGCACAGAGTTTACCACTGTTTTGGTTTTTATTTTGTCTGATAGCTAGTTCAGCACCTTAGATTTCATTAGGTTATTAAGGACTTATCACCTTCTATAGAACCAGGCTTATTTGGTGGGCAATTGCTTTATTACCTTAGTAAACCCTAGTACCTCAGGTAATCTGTTAGTACACATAGTTGATAAGCATAGGTGATCTTTAATTACTTTAAACATAGAATAGACTTAATATGTTACCTTTGTATAACAGTAGAACTTAAAAAAATAATAATATAATGGATACTAATATAATTTTTAAAAAGACCAGGGATGTGACTCAGTGGTAGAACACTTGCTTAGCATGGGATTCTCCTGCCCAGAGAAAGCTGCTTACAGTGTGAGTTCATGGTACTGGAGGTGATGTAAATTATACATCCTAATTAAAACTAGACTCACAGAATTTGGGTCTTAAGTGTAGAATGTCTGTGGTCCTACTTCTGTGACCCAGAAGCAAAGAGGACATTGAAGAATGGCAGGAATTATTTGTTTCCTTGGCTAAACACCACTGAGCAGCAAAGCCGTGAGAATCGTTCACCTTAGGTGTCTTTTTCACTCTGTAATGTTATGGGTAAGAAGGCCAGAAGTTTCAGACTGCCAAGAAAGGCTTATGTGATTAAAAAAATACATGTATGCATACACAAAAACACATGTGGTCTTTAGCTCAATCAAAACCTTACAAAACTTAATTCTATTCAGTAAATTTACTTGTGTGAATAACCATTTATTTGGGGCTTCAACTCCAACTAAGTCAGCTTTAGTTTTCCAACAAAACACAAAACAACTATTGTCCCCCACTGTCAAAATGCTCTAAATAAAATCAAATTTAGAACATGAAGATTAACATTTCCCTTTTTTCCTGTGAAATTTTTATAGTCCCTTTCTAGAGACTAATCCAATTTATTTCTCACAGTTATTTTGAGGAAAAGAAACACCTAATTCAGAATAATACCTTTGAGAAAAAAAAAACACCTAAAATCCTCAAAACAGTACAGTGGGAAGAATTTCATTAGACTATTTTGAGCTTCAAATTTTGCAAAACAAGTAAATGAAAGACTCATTATAGTAATATTTATATAAGAGAAGGTAAGTACCCCAGTTTAAAAACAGAACTATCATAAGGAGTGTTGGTAGACAATAGAAGTTGAATTCTTGAGCAAAATACTTTTCAGCATGCAGATCTTAATTTGGAAGTTGCTTTATACCTCTTTCTGACTTGTGTAACTTTGGGCAGTTTCTATAATAGGTATTTCTGAGCTCCATCTGAATTTGTCTGAAGGTATGTATTTTATCAGATTATAAGTATGAAACAATTTAGGGCTAGCTGGAGCAAGTGTAAATACAATACAACTTCAGTGAAAGTTTTTTATTACTTTAATTAACTTGACAAATGATATAGTTTTGCTAAATTCCTCCTTGTTTGGTAGCTCCCTGTGAGGGGATTAATAAGAAATGAGCATTATTTTAAAGGAATTGTATATTTTATATCTATTAATATTTTAATGCTTTATTTTATTGAGAGATTTTCTTTCCTCATGGAACACATAGGAAAAGACTAAACAAAAACTATGAACCTGTTTTTCTTGTAAATATATTTTCTTATTTTTCACTAAAACTTTTAAAAGAAGAAACGGGAAGGAAAACTGGGTGGGGAGCAGCTATAGTTACCAAAATGATACTGTCTGTGTACTCAGTAAATATTTGAGTCCTTCAGTTAGTGGCCGACTAAAAACTTCTGAGGAACCATACATTCCAAAATGTAAACTTTTTGAAATTTGTGATGCAGTCATGATTTCAATTCAAAAATCTTTAAAATACTTTTTCTACTAAACAGAATTGATAATGATCTAAAGATAAAACACATACATGCAGTGAATTGCCCAGAAGTTTACATTCTTACTTTGATTCTAATTCATTTTTCTTTGAAATGTTGATGACAGAAATTAGTATTATCTTTCTTTTTTCATGGTAAGGGCTGCTAGGGAACAAGAGAGAATTAAGTTTTAGTCTTAGACTTATCACATTAAGACTGCTGTTTTGCAGCATGATATTTAGCCTTTTAATGCTTATCTGTGTCAACTGCAGAGTTGATCTACATACTGTTCTTTCTTAATTTTTTTTAATTTGGAGACATCTATAATTCTAAGAATTTTGTGAAATAAAAATTTTAAGACTTTATATTCAGTCATAGATGGTGATTAAGTAATGGCTAATTTCTCATAGTCTAATTTCTGGGTGCCTAAGGTACTTTTCTGTTGTGGCTAAGACAAAACACTTGCCCCCCCCCCAAAGTTAAAGGAGGAAAAGCGTTTATATAGTTTATATAGTTTATAGTTTGTGCAGGGTTCATAGTTGGCTGGCTCAAAGGCAGAGTGTGGCACATATTAGAGGAGAACAACAGTTTATGGTACTCACATAGTAGCAAAAAGCAACCAGAGACCTAACAGCATCTTTCTGCCCTTTTTATGTTATTCAGGCTACTTAGGGCTGGCAGCACTCACATCTTTAATCCTAGTACACCAGGTCTTTCCATTGTACCATGAATCAATCACACTGTAGATTTAGCCACTTCTGAAAGAGCCCCATCTAAGACTACCTGAGGCTTGGGAGGGACATTTCAACGTAACACAGGGTGATTTGAATTAAGATCACGAAGTAAATCCTGGGATCTCTACTTTTAATCAGCTGTCTGCATGTTTCATAGACCAAGTGACTATAGAGATTTGAGATCTATTGTTTACATTTAGTGACTAAACATTATTCCTTAATCAATGTCATATCTTGAAACAAAATTATAAATTTATCACTCAGTACATGAAAATACACATGTACCTTTTGGGAATTTGGTTATGGCCTTTAAAAGTAAGTAGCTCTCTGTCATGTCAGAGAGTTTGTTATATTTTATAACAGTTTTCTTCCTTTGCCATAAAAATTCAGATAAAGAAAATCCATGTATCATCAGAAGTTCTGAAATTTAACCAACATATCTTCTACTAAAGAGAGCTAAGTGTCACTTTATGTAAACATAAACTGGCTGCAACCAGCTTTTTTGGGGTGGGGGGTACAGGGGATCAAACTCAGGCCCTTGTGCATCCAAGGTTGGCACAGTACCATTTGAGCTAAATTCCCACCCTTCAGCTATTTTTACTTCTTTAAATTAGCTTATATTCTTCCACCAAATTTGAGATTGTTAATTAATTCAGCATCTTTCAGTTATACAATTAGAATTTAAACTTTAGGCCACTACATTTGCTAACAATGGAAAGAAATAAAAGAAATGTTGATATGAAGATTTATCCTGACTTAGCCAAAGTGAAATAAAGTGGTGGAAGGTAAGGACTTTTTCTAAAGACAAATTCAGCATTTGGCTTTCATGTCTTCTGTTACTAATTGATATTTTAATTTCTTTTTTAAGTGATTGAAGTAGTAAAAGAATTCCTGTCATTGTCTTGATTATACTAAATATTTTACAGGTTTCTTATTCCATCCTTGAAAAACTATCAAAATATAGTTATTTTAATATTCTCCTTTTTGATTTCTGTAATGTTAAACAATTTCCTAAAGTTTCATGAATAACTCTAAACATAGCTAGATTTTCATTGAAGAATAACCTTTTCTGTTTACTGCTTTTCCTTTCTATCGTTCTTTGTTTTCAAATAATACTACAAGCTTTGATAAAAATTTTTTTTTTTTTTTTTTTTTGGCTTTTTGGAGACAGGGTCTCGCTTTGTAGTTCAGGCTGGCCCTGAGCTCACTATGGTGCCCAGGCAAGCCACCGCGAACTCAGCAATCCTCCCGTCTCTGCCTCCCGAGTGCTGGGATTACAGGCATGAGCCACCACGCCCAGCATTATATGTGGTTACCGGGGATTGAACTCAGGTCCTTGCGCTTGCAAGGCAGGCGCCGGAACCACTGAGCTAACCCTCCGGCCCGATAAAAAATTTTTAAGGGTCCAGTCTACTTTGGGAATTTATAACTTCCCAAAGGTGGTTGTTTGCACAGAGACTCCTTGAGAATTTGTTCAGAAAAAAAAAGTTCAGGAAACAAATATTTTGTTAAAAAACATTCAAATTAGTTTGCTGTCAACAAAAATGTTTGAAAAATATTTTACTCATTTAACTTGAGTACAATATTTTCAGTTTAGTGCTATTCAAAATTTTTTGGCAACGTGATCTTAGTTAAGTTTGAAAATAATTTTAAAATGTGTTAAAAGCATTTTTGTGTACTAAATATTTTAATGAACTCATCAGTTTAGGGAAAGTTCTAAATTTGAGTGGTAGGAAGACCCTCTGATTTTATAACTCATTTAACTATATTTTCCCTGTTCAGGTAGTAATATGAAAATCCAAAGGTTTTAGATTCTTTTAATGGAAAGATTCTAGCAAATAAAAATTAATACTGAAATTTTTCTCAAACACTTTAACATTCAATCATGCTTAGCATCTTAAAAATTTAGAAGAGAGTTAAGAATAGAAAGTGGGTCTCAATTGATAAATGTCACCCACATATACCAAGAATAAACAAGTCCTAAAAATGAAGAAACTAAGCTAGTTAGAAAATTCCTTAAATGAAAAATCTTAGAAAACCAAGCTAATTCACAATTTATAGAAATGTGGGTGAAAATGTTGTTCAAGAAATTTCGTAGTATTTATGAAATAGAACATAAACTATAGTTCCATACAGATGGGTTAAAAAAACACAATATCGATCTATGTTCTGATTTATTGTTTACAATTAATTATTTGACTGAAAATGTAGATGTTTCATAACAATAATTTGGAATACTTAACATTTAAAAAGATAGTAGGATTACAGCACATTTAGTTTCATAAAAGAGACATTTGGCATATCCTGAGGTAAGTAAAATACACGACTGTCAAATATACAAACACAAGGGCTGGAGGGTTAGCTCAGTGGTTTCGGTGCCTGCCTCGCAAGCACAAGGTCCTGAGTTCAATCCCTGGTAACCACATAGAATGCTGGGCGTGGAGACTCACGCCCACCAACAATCAACACCACATACCACAATGCCGGGCGTGGTGGCTCACGCCTGTAATCCCAGCACTCAGGAGGCAGAGACAGGAGGATTGCTGAGTTCAGGCGGCAGCTTGCCTGGGCACCATAGTGAGCTCAGGGCCAGCCTGAACTACAAAGTGAGACCCTGTCTCAAAAAAAAAAAAAAAACATATATACAAACACAAAAAAAGTAGCCTAACAGAATCTGCCCACTTAAGCAGAATAAAGTTTTTTCTAGAAGTAATTGTGACTCCAATTTGCTGTATCTGTTATACTATATTTGCCATCCAAGGGGTGTGATGTTGATATAGTTTAGGAAGTTTCTTTTCTAATTCTGATTTGTTTCAGCAATAATACTTAAGCATAACATAAAAATATGCCATGAGATGTTATTAAAAAGGAACACATATTATAAAATTTATTAAAAGAAATGATGTCCAACCGGGATAGGTCTACAAAAGTATTTCCATAATTCCTTAACTGTGTAGATGATCTTTTGTCCTTTCATTTTTTAAAATTGTTTATACTGTTCCTCATGAAAATTTCAAATTCATAGGGCTACTAAGTAATTTTTCCTTAATGAGTTATTTTAGAATTAGAAGACATATTTTATATATTTAGATATTTTAGATACAATATCTAAATAGATATTTTAGATACTAATAACTTTCAGATAGTTTTAAGAACAAATTATTTGTCCTTTCTAAAGCACATTAAGCACTCAAAGATTCCCTAAATTAAATAATTATTCAGGAAATTATGGTGATGAAACAAAAAAGACTTCATTTTATAGTGCTTATATTAAGAAGGCAAGCTTTAGGAAAATCACATCTTATAACTCCAGCCCTTGGGGGGCTGAGGCAGGAGGATTGCCATTTGAGGCCAGCTTGGATTACATTATATAAGGCCAACTGAAACTATAGAATGATACTTTAAAAAAAAAAGTAGAATTTTTCTCTATTTTATTCTATACTTCCTTTGTTTCATTATTTTTCATTTTGACCTCATCTATCACTTTTTTCTATTTCTTGTTTCATTTATCCCTTATTCTATAGTAAGGTCCATAATGTGGTTTTCTATGATTAATCCTAGAAGTTTGACCCCACATCTAATATAAAGTATTAGTTTGAAAACATCATTTTAAAATCCTGGTCAATTTCTACTGTGTGTCAAATAATATCCCAAAGCCTAAAGATTGAGGGAGAGCTGCAGAAAACACTGGTTTGAGAGAAGCAGGTCTTTAGGTGTGTCCTAATGCAGTGGCCATGTCACACGTGATGAGCCCTTCGCATGTGGCTAGTCCAGAATGAGATGTGCTTCAGAATGGCCTTCACACTGGAATTCTCTGACCAGTGCAGAAAAAAGTATGCAAAATATTGCATGAAAAGTGTTTGTGTTGATGATAGACTTCCTCATATTTTGCATTGAATGTGTTAACTGAAACGTGCTGTTTAAATGAATTTCCAGGCCAGGGAAGTAGTGTAGCAGCTCAGCATCTGCCCAGCAAGCAGAAGGCCCTGAGTTCCATTTCTAGACCAAAAAGAAAAAGAAAAAGAAAGAAAGAAAGAAAGAAAGAAAGAAAGAAAGAAAGAAAGAAAGAAAGAAAGAAAGAAACCTAAAAGCCCTTTAAGAAATAAATGAATTTTCCATATTACCTTTTACTCCAGTCTAAAATGTTCCTACCTAGTCATTTAATGTTAAATATATGGCTTACTTTTTTTTTCTGTAATCTGAATAGTTAACATTTGTTCATTTTAGCAGCAAGAAATGAATCATCGGAATTCTTTTTTTTTTTGAACCTAAAGTTTTTCTCACTTCATTTGCCTTCCAATTTTCATTTTAATTTGAACCATACGTTTCTGGACTATATTTTGTCATGGTGACACTGAAATACAGAAAGATTTGGTTTGCTCAAAATTAGAGAATTGATTCTAGAAAAATCAAGTCAATTGAAACCGCCTGGCTTTCCAGCACGTGGCTAAGTACAGTAAGCCAGAAGGATAGCAAATCCTGACCATATGAAATATAAAAAATATTCCCTAAAGGGCTCTGATGAGTAGCATGAGTTAATTAGGATAATATTTTAGCCTCATTCCCCACACTCCTGCACAAAAGCAGTCTGGATATTGCCTGTGTCTGTGTCTCCATTTGTGCCACTCTAAACTGACATCAATAAGATATCCTGAGCATGGAATATAATTAACAATGCTCAGTGTGATGACATTTGAATGAATTAAGATGCAAATTGCAGCTACTAAGAGAGTGTCAGTATTAATAATGGTGATTATGACAGGCAGAATGGTGAATTTTTAATTTTAGATTTGATGAAATAATTAAAAATATAGTAGTCCATTAAAAGACTTTAAAATATTAACTTTTAACTGAGAGGAAGTTTATTATAGAATCCCATTTGCTGACAAATGAAAGTTTATTTTAATATACCTCTATTTCTATATGCCTTTATTTTTTGAGAGCTAGATCCTTGAACATCTTCAAGTGGTAAACTCCACCACTAAGGTAATTGCTTAATTGTTTATATTCAAGTTTAATATTTTCACATTATTTCCCTTTTTATTCTGATATTTAGTGTCATACATTTAATCAACTTTTCTCAAGGGTATACAGTAAAAACTTAATTCCTGTATGGTTAACTTTTTTCTTTAATTGAGGGGGAAATGTTAAAGTATATATTGAGTATCCTTTGAAACAGAAGGTTTCTAAAGGTCAAAATATATAACTTCAAATGACTTTTGGTCTTTTGATGCTCCTATAGCATCTTTTACAGAAATATCACTTGGAGAATGATTTTTGGATAGAGAAAATGCCAAGCAACTCTAAATGTTACAGACAATACTACTTCCTCAGATACATTCTGTGTATAACTCCATACCCAGGATTAGTATTCCTCTTTGCAGTAAATAAATGAATGAAAGAAGCAAATATTTCCTGTATGCATTAGCAACTATTTCACTGTTTCCAAGAATGATTCTCAACATGCTGTAATGTGTCTGGTGACATTTGGAAAGAAGAGTTCCATGTGAGTTTAGACTGACTTAACATTTAATGACGAGGATATGCCAGTGAGGGTCAGTGCCTTTGCAACTGTTGTGACTAATAGAAAAATTAACAAACAAGTTATCTGTATTCAGCAACTTGCACCTAAACTCTCTGCTCTCCTTGAATGCTACAGAAACTGAGGAGGGTATTTAGAAAAAATGACAGCTGACTTCCTCAAAAACACAGAATGACTTCCTCAAAAACACAGTTAATGTACATAATTTGGGGGTTTCAGTCTGGTATTTGTATATTTGTAATTTTTCTGTTCACAGCTCTTCACCATCTCCAGCAGAACATTTAAAATCAAAGTATGATTGGTTTGCTGCTTTGCTAAAGATATAGTCAATTTTTTCATACACAAAAGAAAATAATAATTCTTTCCTGTTACTTTCTATTAACAGAACTATGCAAAATTCCTGAATTTGGACATAATCTGTAACTTTAATATCATGTTACATATGAGCTAGTAAAAGACCCCAAAGGATCATTATTTGAAAAAACCACTCCTAAAAATCTATTCTTATTCTCTAAATTCTCTGTGCTTTTATTTAGATAAGTGATTATAAACCTATATCCTATAGTCTGTACTACTTAAGATCCCTAAGGAAATACACTTCAGAATAGTAATATGCTGTTTATTTATTGTAGGCCTAAGGAAAAGGGACTGAACACTGAGCTTTTATATTGAGCTATGTTATCTAGGTGCCTCCCCTGCCCTCACTTTGAGATAGGATCGTGTGAATTTGCTAAATTGAACAGGCTAAGCTCAGACTTGGGTCACTTTTAATCAGACATGCAAATGCTGGGATTACAGCCTCTTTCCTCCAGGCCCAGCTTGTATACATTTTTAATAAGTGGCATTGTGTTGTCTTTGTTATTTTCTCCTGTGGGGTCACACTGGTGGGAGGGTGAGGGGGATGCAAGAATCAACACACTGACTTTTTTTTTTTTTTTTTTTGAGACAGGGTATCGCTTTAGTTCAGGCTGGCTCTGACCTCACTATGTAGCCCAGGCAAGCCTCGAACTCAGCAATCTTCCTGTCTCTGCCTCCCAAGTGCTGGGATTATAGGCTTGAGCCACTAAGCCTGGCCAACACACCGATTCTTGGTTGAGGGAGGAAGCTGCTTTACTGCATGTAGAGTTTTGGCTTTTATAGAGGATGGGAAGGAAAAAGGGAGCAAATCATGAGGGGATAGTTGGGCTCATGGTGATGTGGTCCAAAGTGATTGGGTTAGCTGTGTGATGGGGCTGTTTGTGATTGGAAGCTATCTTTGTGGGTGTTGTTATAAGGATACTGGTGCTGGGCAAGATTCCCCCCTACACACACACACACACACACACATACACATGTATAAGGGAGGTGAGAGGCTGTGCCTATCTTAGATTGTCCCCAGCATTGAAGATCTTACCCATCATTGGCTAGCCGGCCTGTCATAGAGGTTAGTGGTGAATAGTGTTAGGCCTGTCTTAGGTTGTCCCCAGCAATGAGGACCTTAGCAGTCTTTGGCTAGTTAGCCCATTAGAAGTATGCATGATGAATTTGTCCAAGCCAGACTTAAACCTCTTGTGAGTTATTATTTTCCCTCCTAGTAGCATCTAGAGCCTCAGCTGATAGTATATTTTTGTAATTTTGATATCTGTTTGGCCCTTCTTATATGTCACACAAGCAGAGCTGTTAAAATGGTGCCAATAAAGATTATCATATAAGGTGAGGTTAATTTCAGACCTGTAACCATGTGGACAATTTGTTCCAACCTTGGGTAACTCTTTTTTTTACAATGTTTGCCAAACATTATCTACAGCAAAGAGGCCTAAAGAAGTGGAGTTAATGGCTAAGATTGTTGGGGTGAGTTTGGCCAGATGGGGACTAAGTGAGGGGTCCCAAGTTTTCCACATACATTGTCCCAAGGCTTTAGAGGTGTTTTGGATGAGTTGATTGACCACAGCAGCTGTGGTTACATGATTATGATGGGTTATGGAAGTGGTGACTGCTGCTGAGACAGAGGCCACAAGGGAGACAATAATTGCAGTGAAGGCTGAAATCCCTAGGTCCCAGTGAAAGTGTTGGCTCCTTTGGACCAGGGTGCTGGTCTGTTGTGGTCTGTTGGCTGGATCAGTGATGATGTTGTTAACAAGGATGAGCAGCTGGAGGAGTGGTGGAGTCATCTAAGGAGGCAGCAGGGCGGCTTGATCAGAGCCAGCAAGTGGTTGGGTGGGAGTATATGGTGCGATCTTCTTCGAGGGTATCCAGAGGGGCTGGGGTTCTTTCTGTGGAAAAATACAAGGTTATCTTCTCCTAAAATGAGGTGCTTGGTTTCTCCATTGATGGGTTAGGGGATCCTTCCATTGTACCAAAAGCATAGGGACAAGGGGGTAAAACATAGAACAAGGAGTTCAATCTGTAACTGACTGTGAACAATTGAGATAACACACTACCTTTGGACCAGCCAGAGGCTTAGTGGCATCATACCTATAAAGGAGCACAGCTTGTAGCACTTTATGCCTTTTAAAGCTCCTCTTGTAGCTGGAGAGTGTGGGATGAAGATAGGTCAGTATCGCCACACAACAATTGAAAAAGAGGCTCTAAATGAGAGGTAGGAATGGGTAGCCAGGGATGAGCCCAGTTAATTTGATCTAGAATCTGTTGGAGTTGACACAAGGGGAGTTGTTGGGGAATCAAGATCTTGGGGACCTGGAAAGAGGGGGTGATTAAGTCTATTTGAATTCCCAGAAACTGTAAGGGTGGCTATATTCTGACATTATTTATTTGGAATCCTTGTCTTTGGAGTCTCTGTAACAGGACAGAAATGGTTTGGTGGAATGTAGTTAGGAACACTACGTGAGGATGTCATCCATACAATGGTAAAAAGTATATGTAGCTGGTAGGGTCAGCTCATCTAATGCAGCTTTGACTATAATTTGGCAGATTGTGGGACTGTTTTTCATTCCCTGGGGAAGGAACCACCAGTGGAATCTTAGATTGTTGAGGGGGGGGGTATAGTGAAGGCAAAGCATTGTTGATCTGTCCATGTAATGGGATAAAGAAGAAGCAGTCTTTGGTGTCTAAGGAGGCAATATATTGTCTCTGTGGGCTGGCTGACAGGAGTGGGAATCCCAATTGGGGTACTCCCAGGGGTTTCATGGTCACATTGATTGCCCTGAGATCATGGAGGAACCAAAAACTGCCCATCTTTTTTTGAATTATGAAGATAGGGGTATTCCATGGACTTGTGGTGGGCTCCTTTTGATGGGCCTATAATTCTTTGATAATAAGATGGTGGCAGACGTCAAGTTTAAAAGACAAGGGCCACTGCTGAACCCAAAGAGGGGGCATCTGAGGTCCAACATAGCTGAATGGGGATTGATGGAAGGAGACTAGCAGTGGCTTTTAGTACTGGGGGTGCTGTTCTAGTTCGTCAGTAATGAGGACTGCACCCATTGCCTCAAATAAGTCACGACCAAGCAAGTTACTAGACCTGTCTTCTAAAATCAAGGGCTAAATTTTCCCCAGTGACTGTCAGGGTGACTCCAGCTAATGGGAGAAGAGGTGGTCCAAGAGGGGCTTGTGCCACCAACCCCTTTGACCAGCGGGCCTGGGATCTTCAAAAATAAGGTCTTTGATCACAGAATCATGAGCATCCAGGTGGGCAACTTAGGGGTAACTGCCTCTATGATGCATTGACACAAGTCAGGAAAGGTTTCATTAGTCTTTTGGACAAGTTTAGACAGAGGGACTAAGCTGCGGTGCAAGGGCATTTTTTCCAAGCTTAGAGGGCACAATCATGAACCTGGTCGAAATAGGGTTGGTTAAATGCAGCTTGAACAGTGACTTGAATATGTGGGCCGACACCTTTGAATTGGTCCACTGTTATTGGAACAGGGGGCTGTGCAGGCATGTTAACACATGCTTGCTGGTCAACCTCATCAAAGAACATGGACTTAAAGACCAGGAAATCTCCAGTTTGTAAACAAGTGAATGCAAGGTCTAGCCAGTCTTTAGGGCAGTTGACCCCTTGTGCAAAATTATCAAGCAATTATAGGGCCAGGAGGCTTTGAGGGCCATGATTGGCAACTGCTGCCCAAAGGTCTTTCCACACCTTCTGGTTAGAGGGTGCCCAGTATACTTGATCTCCTGGTTGCCTCATCATGAGGTGGCGGTGGGGGGAGGAAAGTGTTTTTTTTTTTTTTTTGAGACAGGGTCTAGCTTTGTAGTTCAGGCTGGCTCTGAGCTCATTATGTAGTCCAGGCAAGCCTCTAACTCAGCAATCCTCCTGTCTCTGCCTCCCGAGTGCTGGGATGACAGGCGTGAGCCACCACGCTCGGCACTGTGGTATGTGGTATTGATTGCTGGTGGGCGTGAGTCTCCACGCCCAGCATTGTATGTGGTTATCGGGGATGGAACTCAGGATCTTGCGCTTGCGAGGCAGGCGTCGGAACCATTGAGCTAATTCTCAGGCCCCGGAAAGTGTCACCAATGGAGCTGCACAGGGCTGGCATTGCGTGGGGTTGCAAACGGCACAAAGGTAGTGGGGGGAGGCTCATTCTCAGAGTCATCTTCCGGGGTGGGGCAGGAAGAGGGAAGCGGAGGGTACAGAGCAGGAAGTTTGGGCGGGGCGGGACATGTGGGTGGAGCATCGGCAGAAAAAGCGGGAAGATATACTGAGCCGCTGAGGGGCGGGGGGAGGGGCGGCTGAGGTGGCCTGGCACCATTTTGAGAGGATTCGGCACCAAACAGGGTGTTACCCCTGGTATGAGAGAGTCCTAACCTGAATAGACAAGAACAGTACAGAGACTGAAGAGGAGAAGGAGAGAAAAGGCAAGGATAGCACTGAGGTATGTGGGGGAGTGCAATGGGGGGACTGAAACAGGTGAGCGACGAGAGGAATAAGCAGAGGAAAAGAAGCAAAACAGCGGCAGGGGAGGGCTGTAGGAGGGCTCCGCAAGACATGGGAGCCAGGGGGCCAGTCACCGGCTGTGGGGTGTGAGACCAGGGTTCCTGAAGGGTCCGAAAAGGAAATGTGGTGTGGACCAGACGGACAGGGGTCCAGCAGCACCAAAAGAAGTGGCCTGCAACGCACGGAGTAGCCCGAGGTCGTTACTGGCCGGGGGCCTGAGACCGGGGTCCTGGAAAGTCTGAAAAGGTGGACCAGACAGACGGGGGTCCAGAGGGACCGAAAGGAGTGGTCCGCAACGGATGGAGTAGCCAGGGGCCAGTTACCAGCCGGGGGGTCTGAGACTGGGGTGCACAATAGACGGAGTACTCACCTGAGAAGGGGGAGGATTACCAGCAGCAGTGGGCCCCACGTTTGGACGTCAGTTGTGGTTTTTGTTGTTTGGTCCCGTGGGGTCACGCTGGCAGGAGGGTTAGTGGGACGCCAGAATTGGTTCTTGGTCGAGGAAGGAAGCTGCTGCTTTATTACGTAGGGTTTTGGCTTTTATAGAGGATGGGGGCGGGGAAGGGAGCAAGTCGCGAGGGGATAGGTGGTCTCCTGGTGACATGGTCTGAAGTGATTAGGTTAGCTGTGTGATGGGGCTGTTTATGATTGGAAGCTGGCGCTCGGGAATAGCATTAAATAGATCGTATTTTGCAAGTCAAAGTATTATTGTAATATATTTTCAGGGAATTTGTTGTTTTAGGTATTTGTGACAATAGTCAGATGCTTTATGTTTAGTGAAGTAGTGGAATGGAAACTCTGAACCTCAAGGTGTTTCCTTTTGCAACTGGTGATCCAAGTGCTAATATTTTTATTTAGTTAGAAAAGCTACTTGAAGGGCATCTG
>PVIC010029411.1:0-22597 GCA_004025085.1 Thryonomys swinderianus
CCTCCGGCCCCACATTTGCCCTTTTATCTGGTATCTTCCCCCGCATCTTCTTCCTGTTTCGTTTCTGCTTGGAATGGCCTTTCCCTTTAGTGTCGGCTGACCCCATCTCAGG
Organism: Thryonomys swinderianus; assembly: GCA_004025085.1. Lineage (NCBI taxonomy): Eukaryota > Metazoa > Chordata > Mammalia > Rodentia > Thryonomyidae > Thryonomys > Thryonomys swinderianus. The sequence goes on from PVIC010029411.1 coordinate 113, forward strand.
GAAGCCATCCCTCATTTCTGCCCCCAGCTCCCAGGGAGGAGGTATGGTTTTATGAATGAAAGAGTGCGTAAGTAAACAAAGTCAGCCATGAGTGGGCTCTCCAGTTTAAAGGATGTGTGCTTCTTAGGATGAATACAAGCACAGCCATGCTGCATTTTCCAGTGTTGCTATGATGCACTGCTTGTGAATGGGTCTGCACTGGTGGATCACGCGGGCTCTGTTCAGACAAATAACTTCATGGCCTTCACCTTACACATGCAGCGGACTAGGTTCAGAACATTGCCATGGAGACGGAGGAGGACTCAAGCAGCAGGGTGTCGCTTAGGCAGTGACAGAATTTACAGAAAATGGGCTCAGACGTACCTTTCTTGTGCAAAAAATCTCCTCCATGAGAGAAATAGTCTCTGAGACAGAATAGAACTTTGCATCCCCAGAGGACAAAAAGCCTCTGAGGCTAGGGAAACAGGAAGTAGCAAGTCAGGAAGAACAGAAATTGTTAGTGAGAATGACCTAGAGACAAAAAGGAGGAACGACAGGAATACTGGAGCCCAGACATGGTATTTGAAAGAATAAACAGAAGAAGGCATTTCAGATAAAGATGGTCCCCACCTCACAAGGGTCTGATTTGCAATTTTTAACTTTCTCCTGGTTCAAAAGCAGTATACGTTTGGTGGAAATCGTGCTTTGAATTTTAATTTTTCTGGGTTAGCAATATATGGTCCAATATTCTCTTTTGATGCTGGACAGCAGCAGGGGGCGACAGCTGCCAGACAGCCACCAGATCACAAGAGAAAACTGTACACGCTGCAGTGTACTATATGGTGTTTAGTAGGCTGAATGTACCAAGTGCATTTCCCACTTACACTATTTTCAATTTATGAGGGGATTATTGGAAGTCATGCTACTATAAGACGAGGAATATCTGCATGTCATTATATATTCTGTTGTGTGAAATAAGGAAACTGGTCCCTTGTACTTCATCAAGTGTTTTTCTTAAATATAAGAGGAACTACATAATCTGTACACCCTGTACACACCCTTTAAATAGGGAATGAACTGGATATTCGAGTCCATTTGACTTTGAAGCTGTCCAAAGAATGTCCATCTTTCTGGTCCAAGATCATTTCCACAAATACATGTTGTGTTGTTCTCATGCTTCTTTAGTGTTCTCTAATCTGGAGCAGAACCTTAGACATTTTATGTCTTTTTTTTTTTTTTTTTGAGACAGGTCTTACTTTGTAGTCCAGGCTGGCCCTGAGCTCACTATGCAGCCCAGGCAAGCCTGGAACTCAGCAATCCTCTTGCCTCTGCCTCCCTAGTGCAGGGATTACAGGCGTGAGCCACCACGCCCAGCACTGTGGTGTGTGGTACTGATTGCTGGTGGGTGTGAGTCTCCACAACCGGTACTGTAGGTGGTTACTAGGGATTCAGCCAGGGACCTTGAGCTTTCTGGCAGGCCCCAGAACCACTGAGTTAAATCTCCAGCCCCCTTCTATGTCTTTTACTTATTCAACTGCTTTAAAAAGTACGTTCTGGAGGACATCACTAGATGTGTTTGGTGTCTTCTGGTGATCAGGTTTGGGCCACGCTCCTTTTGTGAAGAGGCTGCAGCATTGAAACTGTGTTTTTTTCAGTGAATTGTCCAGGGATAGGTTGGAGGGGAGCAGTGATATCAACTCATTTCGCTACTTGTGCTATTTATTTGTCATCATTGCCAGTAATATTGCTGTCTGTCAGCTCTCTCCCCTGCACAGCCACCACTTCCTGCTTTGAAATGGTTTGCCATTTTGTGAAGAGAGATTTCTATTCTTTATCAAACTTCCACCCTCCAGTCCCAGCCTACATTGATGCTTCCTACTGGAACCGGCCACTACAATGACAGTTGTCAAATAATAATTTTTTATGTCTGTCATTGTATTAGTTGACAGGATACCAAAATAAAAAGCACCCCCATCTTCCGTGTTTTGTGTATATTTATTTCCTGTTTTGTTCACCGGGCTGTATTGCATTGGCACCCTTGTTTATTTTGCTGTTTAGTCATGATGGGTGGCATCCTTCTGGGATGGGAGGACCCTCCTGCGTCCTCCTGACATATTCCTGTCATTCTTAGCACTCTGTCACTTGCTGGCACAACAGTGTGACCCAGGCTCACCTCATACTTTCCCTGCTCCCGTCTGGTGTTGTCACTTTTTCCAAGGAGCCCTTCACCCTCTACGTGAAGATGGTATTCAGAAACCAAGATCTGGGTCCATAGTGGACACTTAAGAACTGAGGTATTATTTCTTCCGGGACCTGCACTGAACAGATCTAAGAAATATACCTGTTTATCCACAGGTGCACACAAACTCATTTGTTCTATTTCTACATCTACTTAGGTTTGTGTTTTAAAGAAATGGTAAATTGATCCTATTTACACCTTCAATTGCAATCTCTCTTCAAGTTTCTTTGTAGTTTTCTCCTTCTCTATATTTGTAACTCCCTTTTCTGACAGGGAGAAGACTGGTTTTGAAGGAGTGCTTCCAATTCTTCAAGGCTAGGAGGGAAGGGGTTGGGAAAGGGAGAGGCTGTGCAGACTCTTAACAAAGCTAAAGGGAAGAAAGATCCCATTTCGCTTATGTAATCAAGTGTTGTATCCAGCGGTTGTTTGTTTGTTTGTACTGGGGATTGTACCTAGAGCTTTTGTACTGAGCTACAGCCCCCCATGGGTTCCATGGTATAACAGTGAGCACTCTGAGCTACAGCCCCAGCCCTTTATATTTTATTTTGAGATAAATCTCAAACAGAGTTGCTAAATTGCCTATGCTGGGCCTGCACTCACAATCCTTCTACCTCAACCTCCCAGAGTGCTGGGATCATAGGTATATGCCACCATTCCTGGCAAGTCAAATACAGTTAGATGTGGGCGGGGATTCAGCTGAGTGGTTCCAGCATCTGCCTTGCAAGCACAAGGTCCCAATTTTGATCCCTGGTATCACATAGCACAATGCCGGGTGTGGTGGCTCACTCCTGTAGTCCCAGAATTTGGGAGGCAGAGGCAGGAGGATTGCTGTGAGTTTAAGGCTAGCCTGGGCTACATAGTGAGCTCAGGGCTAGCCTGAACTACAAAGCGAGTCCCTGTCTCAAAAAAAGAACGTGTGTGTGTGTGTGTGTGTGTGTGTATGGTTAGATGTGTGTGTGTATGGTTAGATGTATGTGAGGATTGGTAATAACTTGATAAAATGAGTTATCTAGTCACTTACATTTAAAATATAGTTGATTTAATGAATTATCTAGTTATTTACATCTAAAATATAAAATATCAAAATATTCCTCTCTTCCAAAATGCTAGAAAACTTTGTAGAGGTTGTAGGCTGGGATATATAAAATAGCACTGATAAGAGATGAACAAAGGGCAATGGAAGGTGGATTCAAAACTTTTCTTAACATTTGGAGAGAGAGTTAAAAACAATTCATCTTCTGATATTTCAGCCAACACAAATCAGCCTCAAGCGAGTGAGACTGACCATGTGTGGGTGGAGTCATCCTGAGTGATATCTGGTTCCTCGCTGCTGGATACCAGCTGGGTGCTGCCCAGATCTCCAGGAGAGAGACTGAGGAGCCTTCTGCCATCTTTCTCTGCAGCCATTCATTCTTCGGACACTGTGTATGTTGATGTTTGCCACGTCCTACCCTTGTACTGGGTCACTTCTCTCTTTGGGATTGGGCGACAGTTTACTAAGCATTAGAGGAAAGGAAGAGAAGATCGTTCTCATACTCAGAAGATTCGTAGCCCAGGGGGAGGCAGACCGGTGATCAGGCCCAGTGCCTGTGCTAAGTGTGTTGAAAGCATGAGCACCGAACTCTGACTCAGTGGAGGACGGGAAAGTGTTAGCAGAGGTGGAGCACAGTGGCTCACGCTCTAATCGCGGCCACGTTGGAGCCAAGGCAGGAGGGTCACAAGTTCGAGGGTAACCCAGGCAAATAAGGGAAGACTCCACCTGTGACAGGTAACTGTGTGTCAGTCTGTGTAACAAACACCCGAGGGATTGGCTTGGGGTGGTCCTGGGTGCGACTGAGAGGATTTTCGGAAGCTAGAAGACCCGTCCTGGGTGTGAATCAACAGGTTTGTACCCTGAATGGAATAAAAAGGGGGAAGATGAAAGGGGGCTCCAGTCTGCACCTCAGCTTTGGACATTTCCTGGCTTCCAGCGCAGACCTGCTGCTTCCTAATCCGGATTTGGAGAGGACTCTGTGCTGAGACCCAGGCCTTCAGCTTTGACTGGGTCCTCTCGAGCTCCAGCTTGCGAGCAGCCCTTTCGGATTCTTCCACGTTGGACTGTGCAGGCGTCATCACAAGTCTACCCTGGGAATCATTAGCTGTAGATAGTGATGATAGTGTCTTATATTAAGTCTGTTTCTCTAGTAAGCACTGGCAGGTATGCTGTCTCACAGTGAGAACTAAGAAGAGCTGGGCTGTAGCTCAGTAGGAGAGCATTTGCCTAGCATTGGGCCTGAGTTCGATCCCCGGTACCCCCCCCCCCCACCCATGACATCAAAGCTAAGACCTGAAGGACTAATGGAAGTCAGCTATGAGAAGGCGGTGGAGAGAGTATCTTCCGAAGCCTGGACAGATGAGAGCACAGAGCACTCGGAGGTCACAGGTGGGTCCACGTAGCTGTATCACCGAGTCGGGGAGGATGGAGATGTGAAGCTGGAGGGGGCTGGGTCACCGGAGGGCTGAAGGCACGGGGAGGCAGCAGGACTTTATCCTACGGAGAAGCGATGCCCTCAGAATGTCAGCAGATGTATACTGTGATCGTGATCCCCTTTTAGAAAAATCTCCCTGAGTATAGCAAGTGGGTTAACCTGGGGTGAAAAACAAAATCCTCCCGAGAAGCCCCTCATGTCAGACAGCAGGCCCTGCATTTAGCTGCCCCAGGACCTCTCTCTCTCTCTTTTTTCTTTTTTTGGTTTTGGAGGAAGCCGCTTGCTATGTAATTCAGGCTGGCCTTGAACTCAGCAGGTAGCCCAGGCTGGCCTCGAACTTGCAGTGATCCCTCTGCATCAGCCTCCCCTGTGGAGGGCTTACTAGCCTGCGCCATCATGCACTGCACTTTAAAGCGGGTTGCCAAGTTAGAGGTTCCTACAGCTACCTTCAGGTTCAATAATTCACTGCGACAACTCACAGAGGCAAAGAAAATGCCGCACTTATGATTAATGCTGTTAGAGTAAAACTTGAAACCAGTCAAAGGGAGGGAAGCATAGTGTGGGATCCAAGATGGCTGCCCATACCACGTTTCATTATCCTTGCAGTACGTTGCCCCCCTGGCCCACGGGTGACAACATCCCTAGGGAAATCTACTCAAGCTCCAGCCTCCAGAGTGTTCAGGAAAGCTTCATGAACATCACTGATGGAATTTTTATCCATAGGGTTAAATTCGATTTCCAGATTCCCTGTCCTTCCCAACCCTTCCCGTGGGTCAGGTTGATGTCGCTTTGGCCTGAAGCTCGACCCTCTAATCATACAGTTGCTCTTTCTGCTTACCCTTATATCATCTCATTATAATCGAGGGTCACCCCATAAATAACAAAGGTACTTCTATCAGGAATCACAAGGGTTTAGAAGCTACTTCCCAGGGGCTGGGACAAAGGTAAGACCTTTGTTTGAATGAGTCAAATTCATTACCACGCTTGTCCTGTGGCAGTTAAGTTGGAGAAGAGCAGATCGGAAGAAAGCAGGAAAAACAGTTAGATGGTTGCTGGAGAAATCCAAGGAAGAGAACATGAAGACTTGGACTAAGGAGCAGCAGAGAGGATGGAAACAAACTGATGGATTTCAAAGACAATGAAGATCCAATGTCAGGATGTGGTGGGTGACTACAGTGTAAGGAGCTGCGAGGGAAGGAGGAGCCATGGCTGATGGGCTGGTTTTGAGCCCAGGTGAACAGCTGTTTGGGGATGCTGTTTGCCATGATCTCGATCTGCTCATTTTCCTGATCAATCATGCTAGCAGGAAGCTCGCAGTGGGCACTCGGTAAGTGTGTTGAATGAGCGATGAGTGAACGGCCCCACTGTTTAGCAGAAGAGAGTTAGGGCAACACTCCTGTCTTCTCCCATCCCTCACTCTCTTTTCTTCAGTGATTTAACTCCTTGGTGGTGGGAGGGGCCTGGCTGGGTCCTTTCCTGACATCCTCTTAGAGTCTGCCTGCTTGGAGAGGGCTCACGTCATCGGCACCTCTCAGCCAGCTGACGGAGGTGCCCGTGCCTGGGTGGGTAGCTCTGCCTCCTCCTGGGACCCGCTGTTGGCCCAGCCCCTGTCACTGTGCACCTCAATCACATTTCCTGAGTTGGTTTTATTATTAATAAATTCACAAGACAGTGATGCTCTCAGGGAGGGGATGTAGCACAGGGGTACAGTGCTTACCTAGCACTTACAGGGCGTGGGTTTTCATGTCCAGTACTGGAAGAAGAATAGATGCTCTTTATTTCTTTCTCTACAAAAATTTATCCTTGTGACTTCAGTTACCTTGGCTTGGTTCCCTGTGTAGTAGGTTTATGGCTCCCTGATGGCCTGAATTCCTATTCTTTAAAGAGCTTCCCTGCTTCCTTTCATGATTAAGATATAGTTAGTAGTCTGAGGTGGGTTCAGTTTAAGGTTACTGGGTTGTGATTCTCACCTTTTTTTTTCAGCTTATTTTATCTTTATTGGTACATTGTATATACACATCATGATCACACTCGATATTGGGAATTTGTATATGACACAATTTCTCATTTTTTCCCATTGCCCTAACCACCCTACAATCCCCCAATTTCCACCTAGTTTTAAGAACCATGCACCTGGTGCTTAGCAAACACAAGCTTATACTTTCGGGAATGTGACTTTTGGGTTTGCGTGATGTTGGCATTGGGTGGATTTTGAGCACGATGTCAATGGATATGGGCAATAGCTTGATGCTGATGTTGGCTGTGGCCAGATGTAATGTGGAAATGTTTCCAGATATACTCAGCAGGTACTACTCAAAATTGCACAAGGTTACTTTTGGAAGATTTTCTGCCTTACGTCTATGTCATTTCTGATAAATACATGACTCTCACTATGGATCAATGGCTGATAGAAGGTTATCTTTTTTTTTTTTTTGAGACAGGGTCTCGTTTTGTGGTTCAGGCTGGCCCTGAGCTCACTATGTAGCCCAGGCGAGCCTTGAACTCAGCAATCCTCCTGCCTCTGCCTCCCGAGTGCTAGGATTACAGGCATGAGCCACCATGCCTGACACTGTGGTATGTGGTATTGATAGCTGGTGGGTGTGAGTCTCCATGCCAAGCATTGTATGTGGTTACCAGGGATCAAACTCAGAACCTTGCGCTTGCAAGGCAGGCGCCGGAACCACTGAGCTAATCCTCTGGCCCTAGAAGGATATCTTGACTGGGGGAGTAAGCCAGTGATAGAGCTTAGCATGTGTAAAGCCTTGAAGTCAATATCTAGCTTTAGGAAAAGAAAGGGTGGTATGAATTCCTGAACTGGGAAAATGCTACAAAGTGGAAAGAGGAGCTTAAATATAAAAAAATTATGGAAAAATGAATAGAACTTGTTACTTGGGTTTGGATACCATCGGACATTTCTCTTGATAGTGTAGCCATTTCATCTTCAAATACTTTAACTGTGCAGCATGCTGTGTACTGGAAGTCTGCAGACCTGGGAAAAGAGCTCAGTTACTTGTCTCAGACAGCAGTGGTGTGTTTTAGAAGCCAAAGGTAAGAGACCTCTTAGCAGTACCAGGTCATAAAAACCAAAACATGGACTACTGAGCCAGGTATAACTTGATTTAAATTCTGCCTCTGCTGTGTGACTTTAGGCATATAATAGTCTCTTTGAACTTCCTGAATCAGTGGTTTCTCACTTGTAAAATGGGATTAGTAATACCACCAGTATTTTCAGATAATAATAATAAAAAGATGTACTTGTATATCTACTGAGCACCATGTCACAAGGACACTGATATGTGAGACTCTTTCTCTTAGGTTTTTGTCCCAGTTGGGTCAGGATATGATTAGGAGCAGTGTCTGGTTTTTTTTTTTTTTTTTTTTTTTTGAGACAGGGTCTCGCTTTGTAGTTCAGGCTGGCCCTCAGCTCACTATGTAGCCCAGGCAAGCCTGGAACTCAACAATCCTGTCTCTGCCTCCGGAGTGCTGGGATGACAGGCGTGAGCCACCGTGGTATGTGGTATTGATGGCTGGTGGGCGTGAGTCTCCACGCCCAGCATGGTATGTGGTTACTGGGATCGAACTCAGGGCCTTGTGCTTGTGAAGCAGGCACCGGAACTACTGAGCTAAATCTCCGGCCCCAGTGTCTGCTTTTGATACTTATTTTTTCCACCAGCAGCTGTGACCTGCAGAGCTTCTTCAACTAGGCTGTAGTCTTTTTCAGAACAGAGCCTTTGTCTCTTAAAACATTTTCTAGTTTTGAGTCTCAGTACAGCATCTTTTTTTTTTTTTTTTTGGCATACAGAACTTGGTTGAACCCCCAAACAAACAAAAACAGGGTTCAATTGCTATCTTACCTCATTTTATCTTCTCAAACACGCCCTGCGTGATGAGTTGAACTGTGCCTACTTGAGGTTGTGACTACAAAGGGACAGTGTTTACGCTTTCCTCTGTTTATGGAAGCCCTGATTTGACTCACACAGCCACAAGAGGACTGCGGCCTTATAAGGAGGCACCGTGAAGGCTAATGATTCCAAGGAGCCTGTCACCTCTTGAAGCATTTTTGGAACTCCGTTTGCATCAGCACCAGAGTTGGGGCCGTGAATTTTCTCACCTCCCAGAGGAGTTATTTTTGGAAACAGTGAATGTCATCTTGGTCAGTTTAGGTAGGTGTGGTCATTTGGGGGTGGGGCCGAGTGTGGAAAGGGCTGCACGGCACATGGATGGTCAATGAATTTTCAGTTGGCATTTCCAGTGTGCCAGGCACTTGACAGTCACTGTATTCATCCATATGATCTCTGCAGGCAGGAGCTATTGCTATTCTCATTTTCTGTAAGCCCAAGCAGAGAGTGCAAAGAACATTTTCTCCATGGATACTTTGGATTTTTCCCCCCATTACTAAGCTTGTGTCAGGCCAGTAGGAAGCAGGCAGGTTGGACGAACCGTAGTGACCTTTTTACCCCAACAGAGATAGGGCACTCTGATGCCTTATCTAAAGATAGTAAACCAAGAACAGTTACATTTGAGTTATTGGGGGCAGGGGACCATAGTGGGGATGTGGAAATCCTGAGAGAGCTGAGAAAATTGATCCCATCCTGCAGCACAGGCAGGGAAGGTGCCTGAGACTCCTCCGGGAGGAAGGAGAGGATGGGTACAGTTTTGTGGACCTATGGGCAGGGTGGAAATGATCACTAAAATCCCCAACCAAAGAGACTCATTTTATGTGTCTCTTTTCTTGTCAACTTTCTTAAAAATCGTATTCATATATGTTAACTATAAAAGCAGTCCAAGTTCATTGTAGAAAATGTGGAAAATATAGAGGATTGTAACAAAAAGTATCATCTATAAATGTCCTTTTCCTCCCCCAGATCAAAGGCTTTGCAGAAACAAGGCCACTCACTGAGCAGCTCAGCGCACATGGGGTTATTTATAAAGCTCCCTCCTTCCTCCCCACCTAGTCCCCTCTCTGCTTGGCTAGAGAGAGGCCTTCAGCCAAGACATTCCCTTGCAGCCTACTCAGGCTGCTATATAAAGCCTGCCCTTCTCCGGGCTGGATCAGAATGTTCCTTATCTCTTTGCAGCAGGACTCTGATAATCTGCCCCCTTGGCAGGAGCTCTGAGACCTGCACTGGATGCTGCGATCAGGGCCTCCCGCCCCACGTGGTCGTCATTTCTGGCTTCCACTGAAACTTGGCCAACACCACTCGCTGAACCTCAAACATAGGAAGTTGTTTGCTTATTTCATTAGAGGATAGGTGCCAGACAGCTGAGATGAACTTAATGGGCTTGGCACGGGTGACGGGTGTGTCAGGCACATGCAGGCTCTGAGGTCAGTCCTGATGGACCATCACCATCCATGTTGTCCCCTTTTCGAAGCAGTTGTGCCAAGCTCTGTTCTTTCAACTCCACCCCCACTTCCCTCCCCTTTTCTCTTCATTAGCGTTTGGCTCCGAGTCTTCTTTATCCATATGGCTTCTACAGGCAAAGGCCTTGCGTGGCTTGTGGCCTGCTGTGTCTCGATTCCAAAATTCTGGGCTGGACGTCTACTGCACTGGGAGAGACCATAGCAGATGCACTTGCTTTGCCTGGAAAAGAAATTTTGTCAGGGGAGGCAGAACCATCTTATTGATGAAAGTTGGGTGAGAGGGAGATGAGAGGCAAGGTAGCATCCTGAAAAACCACACAGATCCTAAATCTGAAAGTGCCTATGTGAAATCCTAGCTCTTCCATGTAAGAGGAAGTGTGATCTTAAACTAGTTATGCAAACCCTCTGAGGCTTAGCTTTCTCATCTTTAAGATGTAGAGTGTGATGTTACTATCTTAGAACTGATAAAAAAAATTAAGACGGCATATATAAAGTACTGGGAACATACATTGGGTGATACTAGAGCTATTATAGGTATTGTTAGTAATATTTGTAACCACTTGGGTAGAGCAGAAGTAATGCCTTCTTCCTCTGAGAGTCAAGATTCATCAGATAAATTATTCACTTCTGTTGTTTAAAAAAACACCCCATTGGCCCGGAGGGTTAGCTCAGTGGTTCCAGCACCTGCCTCGCAAGCGCAAGGTCCTGAGTTCAATCCCCGGTGACCACATACAATGCTGGGCATGGAGACTCACGCCCACCAGCAATCAGTACCACATACCACAGTGCCGGGCGTGGTGGCTCATGCCTGTAATCCCAGCACTCGGGAGGCAGAGACAGGAGGATTGCTGAGTTCCAGGCTTGCCTGGACTACATAGTGAGCTCAGGGCCAGCCTGAACTATAAAGCGAGACCCTGTCTCAAAAACAAACAAACAAACAAACAAACAAACAAACAAACAAACAAAAAAACCCATCTAGGTAGGTAAGTGCTGGTTTCCATTGATATTTTAATGAGTTTTTTTCAGTTTAATTTCTTTTTTTTTTAAATTGAATTCTTTATTGGTACATCATACAGCTCATGATCACACTCAACATTGTGAAATTTGTACCAGTATTTGACACTAGTTAATTCTCATTTTTGCCCATATCCCTCCACACCTTATAACCCCCCTACCCCATATATACATATGTTTTCTTTTTAAATCATATTTATTTTTTCTCCTCATTACCTTCCCCTACCACTTTCCCTTTGAATATTTCCTATTTCACAAAATCTATCATACATTCTAGAACTCATTTACTTCTACAGGTTCTCATACCAGAGAAAAGATATGGTATTTAGATATCATGATCTATTTATTTCACTTACTAGCGTGTCCCCAAGGTGTGTCCATTTGAGATAAATGACTCAAACTTGCCATTCTTTAGGGTAGAATAATACTCCATTTTTAAAGAAAAACACATCTTCTTTATCCAGTCTCCAGATGATGAGCATTTGAGTCGTTTCCAAGATTGAACTATCACAAACTGAGCTGCTATGAACATGGGTGCATTTATGTCTCTATGATATGATTCTTTTAATTCTTTTGAGTATATTCATAGCAAGGGAATAGTAGGGTCAAATGGGAACTCTAATCCTAGCCTTCTGAGGAATCTCCACACTGATTTCCACAATGGTTACACAAGTCTACATTCCCACCAGCAGTGGAGAAGGGCTCCTTCCTCCCTGCCTCCTTGCCAGCATCTGTGTGGTTAATTTCAAGATAGCAGTCATTCTTTGTGGAGTGAGATAAAATCCCAGTGTTGTTTAAATCTGCATCTTTTGAATGACCAGTGATGTGCAGCATTTCTTCATATGTTTCTTAGCTGCTTTTACTTCTTCCTCTGACAAGTGTCTGTTCATTTCAGATGCCCATTTTTGAACTGGTTCTTTAAATTTGGGGGGACTGATGAGTTTTTTACAAGTTCTGAGAGAATCTTTTTAAAGCAAATTCTGGGCCTTGAGATCATGGTATTTACCTCTTGAAAATCTACATAACCCTCTATAAAAAGGCAAGTTCTGGAATTATTGCCTGGTCAAAATTCAGTAGCAAAATATTCTCTCTGTAAGCCAAAAGATAATTTCAAGATGTAATGATTACAAAATAAAAATATCACTTGTCATAACTTATGAGGTACAGGTACAGCAGTGGCCAGAGAAAAATGCATGGTGTGATGGTCAATTTTGTGGGTTAACTTGACTGGGTGTGATGTCTAGATATTTTGGGTAGTCTAAGAATACATTTCTGGATGAAATCAACATTCTCTTGGTAGATTGCATAAAGTACATTGTCCGCCACAGTGTGAGTAGGTCTTTTCCAATCTGCTGAAGTCTTAGATGGAAGACAAGAAACATAGATGTCCTCCTACTTTTGCATAAGGCTTAGACCATTGGTTCTGTTGGTTCTGAGGCCTGTAGATTAGACTGGAACTATACTATCTGTTCTCCAGTTTGCTGAAAGCAGATCTTGGAACATCTTAGATCCCATCATTATGTGAGCAAACTATGATAAATGAATAAATATTTAATTGGTTCTTTTTCTCTGGAGACCTTTACTAAGGTAAACAGCCTTATAATAAATTCATAAAAGACACATTGGAATGAAAAAAATGAAGTAAACATCTAGTAGAAGTAGCAATTTTTATTTTTTTTTGAGACAGGGTCTCACTTTGTGTAGTTCAGGCTGGCCCTGACTGAGCACATGTGTAGCCCAGGCAAGCCTCCAACTCAGCAATCCTCCTGTCTCTGCCTCCCAGGTGCTGGGATTACAGGCATGAGCCACCATGCCTGGCATTGTGGTTTGTGGTATTGACTGCTGGTGAGTGTGAGTCACAAGACTGGGTCCGAAGATTGAACCAAGGACCTTGTCCTTGCTAGGCAGGCACTGGAATACTGAGCTAACTCTCTGGCCAGGAGTAGTATAGTTTTTAAAATGCAAGAAACCTCAGGGCTGGGGATTTAGCTCAGTGGTTCCAGCATCTGCCTTGCAAGCACAAGGTCCTGAGTTTGATCCCTGGTAACCACATACCACAGTGCGGGGCATGGTGGCTCACGCCTGTAATCCCAGCACTCGGGAGGCAGAGACAGGATTGCTGAGTTTGCTCAGGGCCAGCCTGAACTACAAAGTGAGACCCTGTCTCAAAAACAAAACAAAACAGGGCCGGAGGGTTAGCTCAGTGGTTCCGGTGCCTGCCTCGCAAGCGCAAGGTCCTGAGTTCAATCCCCGGAAACCACATACAATGCTGGGTGTGGAGACTCACGCCCGCCTGCAATCAACACCGCATACCACAATGCCGGGCGTGGTGGCTCACGCATGTAATCCCAGCACTCGGGAGGCAGGGACAGGAGGATTGCTGAGTTCGCGGTGGCTTGCCTGGGCACCATAGTGAGCTCAGGGCCAGCCTGAACTACAAAGCGAGACCCTGTCTCCAAAAAGCAAAAAAAACAAAACAAAACAAAACAAAACAAAACAAAACAAAACTGAAGAATAGTTTTTATAATGATGTACAATTATAATTGTTTTATATTAATTATAATAAATAGTAATAAAAATGTTAAAAAACCGATTCTTTAAAAACAAAAAGATTTAGAATTTTTCAGCTAACTTTAACCAGAGAAAAGAAGGAGAAAGCACAAAAGCACAAATATGAAGTGCTTTTTTTTAACTTTTGGTGCTGGAGATTGAACTCAGGATCTCACACTTGCCAGGCAGGCACTGTACCACTGAGCTAAATCCTTGGGCCACAAATGAGAAATGTTAAGGAGAAAATACCCACAGATAGAGGGAATTCCTAGCTTGCTTAGGGACTATTTTGCTCAACTCCATGTAAATAAATTTTATAACTTGTGTAGTGAAATACTAGCCTTACCCAAAGGCAGTTCTGGCCTTTTGGACCTGGAAGGTAATCTCTAGGCTCTTGGAGTATCCAGCTGTGCAGAGGGTCTTTTCCTGCCACAGGGGCCACAGGGGAAAACCTAACTGCGCTTTATGAGAAGAGCTTGTGCCATGAATGTCCACTCTGTCTCTGGGGCAGGGTCTGGGGATGAAAGGCCCTCCACATGGGCAGGCAGTCACGTCTGTTTGACTGAGCCCCAACAGAAGCCTTGGGGTTCCAGACCCAGGTAGGACTTCCCAGTGGCTCAGCTGTGCTGTGTGAGAGTCGTGTGTGGCTTCTCTGGGAGGAGAGGCCTGGAAATGCTATACTCAAAACTGTCTTGGTCTCTGCCCTGTGTGCTCTTCCCTGGCTGACTTTAGACTGTGTCCTTTTGCCATAGCAAACTACAAGCACAATTCTAACAGCTTTGGGTGTTTTCTGAGTTGTTGTAGGAAGTTATCAAACCTGAGAATAGTCTTGGAAACCCTCTGACCTTGCAAAATTAGACATATTGAGCACTTTTCTAGGAAAATATAATTCACAAAACTGGCTCAATATCATCTTCACTCTTGTATTAAATATCAGTTAACCTAGAAGTTAAAAGAAATCCCAAGAGTGCCAGAGATTTAGCTCAGTGGTTCCGGTGCCTGCCTCGCAAGGTCCTGAGTTTGATCCTCAGTAACCACATACAATACTGGGCGTGATGACTCACACCCACCAGCAATCAATACCACATACCACAGTGCTGGGGGTGGTGGCTCACACCTATAATCCTAGCACTCGGGAGGCAGAGGCAGGAGGATTGCTGAGTTCAAGGCTTGCCTGGGTTACATAGTGAGCTGAGGGCCAGCTTGAACTACAAAGTGAGACCCTGTCTCAAAAAAAAAAAAAAAAAAAGAAAAGAAAAAGAAAACTAACTATGCAAGTGGAAAAAGGAGGGGGGGGGAGAGAAAGTGAAGGAGATGGAGGGACTAGCCCTGTAAGACACAATGCATATTATAAAGCTACATAAGTTAGCATGGATAGGAAGTTCACAAATAGAACAAAACTTATTGGGAATTTTGCTTATGATAATGATGACATTTCAAGTCACTGGGGAGAAAAAGATGCATTATTCAGTCAATGGTGTTGAGACAACTGGGTAGCCATCTGGAAAAAAATTAAGTTGGATTCATACCTCACTTCTTTTAGCAGGATGCAAACCAGGAGAAAATAGTGATTTAAATTTTTTAAAATGCTAGAAGAAACTGAGGGAGACTTAAAAATGATCTAATGAGTATATTGGAATAAAGAAATACTTTCAAAGTATGACACTAAAACTGGAAGCCATAAAGGAAAAAGTGCTTTTATTGCATTACAAATTGCAAAAAAGAAAAAAAAACCCAAAACAAAAACTAGAAAACAAACTTAAAAGAATAATGTTAAGCAAGGAAGTTATGCTAACATTCCTAATATATGAAGACTTCCTATCAACCAATAAGAAAAGTGAGTTACTATGTGATAAGAAAATGAGCAGAAGTACAAATAAGAGTTCATGAACAGGAGTACCAATGTTTTATAACATATTAAATGTTGCTTCACATTACTCATAGTAATTTATAAAACAAAATTTAGAAGAAACATACATTCTGTTGGTGAAAGTATTGGGAACAGAATGTTTTATGTCGCTGTTGGGACATTATATCTGTACAACTTCTATGGATGGTGAAAATTATAAATGCATATACACATTGATCAATTTTCTACTTTTAGGAATTTATCCTAATCACTTTTGGACAAAATGAAATATACACAAAGTAAGTCATTGCAGTATTGTTTTAGAGTAGAAGATAGGAAACTACCTAAATATCTACGAAAAAATGACTGGCTAAATCAATTAAAGTGTACTGAGACAGTGGAATATTATATAGCTTTGAAAAGACTTTTAAAAAGCTTTTTAGGTACTGAAATGGGAATGAATTCCAAGATATATATTTAAAAAATACAAGATTCAGAACTGTGTGTAAAACTGTGCCAAATCTGTGCATTTTAAAGAAAATAACTAAATGAAGAGGTTTTTTTGGTTTTGGTTTTTATGTTTTTTTTATACCAGAGATCAAAATTGGGACCTGTGGTTGGGAGGCACCAGAACCATTGGGCTAAATCTCTGGCCTGAAAATGACTAAATATATGATGTTAAACTTCCCTATACACCTGGGAAGACTCAGTACTGTGAATCTAGCCTGCTCTGTAGATAGAGTACTTGGAGAATAGAGAACTTTTTAAGGGACACATACCAGCCAGTAAGGGCAGTGCTGGTTTTGGAATTCAGCAGTCTGCCCCCGAGCACTGCGACCACTATGCCATGTTCCTCTGTATACAAATACATGTATATTTTCTTGTACATTTGTAAAATATCTCTGGCTCAAGGAAAGGAAGAAGAGGGAGATATTTCACTGTATTCCCTTTTGTGAATTTTGACTACTGGATCATGTTTTTATAAAATTAAGAGAAACAAATGTATGTATGATTGGGAATGGGGTTCAGAGGAGGGAGACATATTACATAGAACCCTGGGTTACTGAGGGGTTTATAAAATTCCAGCCCAAGATATCAAGGATTGCTGATCTCCCCACAGCTCTAATCGACTCACTGGGCTCTTGTGAGAGTGACGCGCCCGGCCCAGCCTGCCTCATGTGCTCTCCAGGGCCAAGGTCAAGGGGATAGGCATAAGTGTGGACCCTGCACGGGCCTCCGCGGTTACCTGAGAGGCGGTCTGGATTCTCTACTCCAGGCTGCCAACGCTGTTTGCTTGGCACACTGCAGGGAAGTGGAGCTCCTGTGAACCAGGCTCAGGACAGTGCCACCTCCCCTGAGAGAAGGTATAGTTCCTTGAGGACCCTTTGCAGATTGGCCATAACCCTCCAGACCCAGTATCCTTCTCACCATTTTCCAGTGGCTGCTTTGAGATGCTTATGCTCCTCTTGAAGTGCACATGGCCCCATGTGTGCAACAGGCAGGACAAGGTAGACTCACTTTCCTTTGGTGGCGGTGGCAGTGGCCTGTTTCCTGCGGCACCAGTTGGAGAACATCAGTCCCCAAGGGAGATCAGTGCTGTCCCCTGTTCTGACAGCCTGTAGCACAGAACCTGCTCAGGAGGGACTGTGGTGTTGGGGGGCATGCGCAGAGCTGTCCTGTGCCTGGCAGTGTCTCCTTTTTCCCGGGGCCTTCCCTTCACCTTCCTCTCATTCCATGGCAGTTGTTGTAGGAGGAGGTGAACAGTTCTCAGTCCCTCTCTAGGAACCACCTGGATAGTAGGCACAATGGGCAAGTCCATTGGCAAGCTGGGCATCGTTGTCTCAAGATTCTTTCAGTTTGTGCTTCTTATCAAGGGTCCAGATTGGATGAAGAAGGAAGGGAGAGGAGAGGCAGAGCGTATCTGCCTCAGAGAACTCTCGGTGTTCCATGCGGGGCTGGAGAGGACACGGGGAGGGGGGTCGTAAGGGAGGTGGGGTGGGGTCAGAGTTCTAAGTCCAAAGCTAGTCGTCGGAGGAGGGGAGAAGTCTGGTCTCACTGTGTGGAGCAAAGAGCCCGAGCCCAGAGCCAGAGCGTGGGGAGGAGAAAAGGGTGAGGTAAGGCCACAAGGAGGCTGGAAGATTCTGCTGAGGAGGCTGGGTTTTATGTAACAAGCAACTGGGAGTCACGAACACAGGAAGATGATTCAGCCAACACATGGCGGCTCAGGGAGATGTTACCTTCTTCCGTGGGGAGGCCTGGGGGCGGGAGGAGGTGCCGGGCAGGGGCCTGTAAGGCCCATGGTAAACTCAGGTGTCCATGAAGTGAGCATCTGGAACAGTGAAATGGCAGAGACTTGGAAGGAACTGACTGAGGGCCAGGGGGTGAAGGGAGGCAGGAGGCTCAGGGGAATCAGCCAGAGGTGTGGGTCCCCAGGCTGAGGTGTAATGATGAGGTTGGAGTAGGGGACCCAGGTTCCAGGGGTAGTGAGTGCGAAGAGGTGGGGGCAGAGTTGGGAAGGATGGGCCGGAAGTGCTTTCTATGTACCAGGGAGCAGGGTCTAACAGAAAACCTGTTGTTTAGGGCTTATTACCATCTGAATCTATGGAAGTGAAAATTAAAATGTTTCCTACCATTCTAGGCTATTGAGGCCCTGGCCAAGAGTTTCCTGCACAGCACTATGATGTGAGGCTAAAGAAATTCACAGAAATGACTTCAACAGAAAGCGGGAAACTGGGATAGACCACACCAACCATGTGGCCAACCAACCAGTGCCGGAGCTAGCCGGACAAAACAGCGGGGTCGTGAAGTCGAGGGGTGCGGATTAAGAAAAGAGAAGAAGACACGAAAATGGGCTTGGGAGGACCTCTCAGTCAGTACTGAGCAGGCCCTGAGTTTATTCTTCAGTGCTCTTTTATAGTATTTCTAGCTACGTTGCTTATGTGCAAGGCTTACAATTGACAATGTAGTTAGTGGTTAACATATAGGTTTAGCATCTAAATCTACAGGAACTCAAAATACAAAGATAACTTTGTCTGGCAGACAGTACTTAAAAATTTCTGGAATGTGCTCTCTCTGCTCCTAAAGCTTCTCCCTAGGTGATCAGCAAGTTTCCTATCTTATGCTAAAGACTGGACCAGGCTCTCAAGGCACAAGTCTTTGTCTTTTAGAATACTTTCCTATTTCCTACCCTTGAGAGGTTACTTCTGTTTGTCATTTTATTTAATCACTAAACATTGATGCAGTCAGTAAGTCAAGCAGAGATTGTATTAGAGGAAGAACAGCAAACTCCTAATAGAATGAGCAAGGGAAGGTGACTCTGGGCCAGAGGTTATCTTAAGACTTCTTTGATCAGGCATCCCAGTGCAGCCATCCAAAGGTCGCAGATCATCTTGGGAGCTGGGCAGCACTGTTTGGTATAGTGCAGATCTTGCAACTGCTAGTTGGTGCAGCACCCAGTGCAGATCTCCAGGCCTGAAAAGAGTCTCCTCTAGCAGGGTCTGCTTCCCACTACCAGAACCGCCCATATTTATTAATTCTATAGGCAGGAGTAAGAACAGGGTAGGGGACACATCCTACCCTGGCATCCAGGGATTCAACTGACAAAGGCAAGGCTTAGCAGGGAGGGTGAGGGATTCTTGCAAAAGGAGCAGAACTGACCAAAGGTCAATTGTGATTTAACTAGTAAGTTACAGAAACAATCAAGGGAGGAGTAGCTGTGTGAATGGAATGTGGTCTGGAGCCAAAGGTCGTTGGGAGCAGTCTCACTAGGAGACTTGTGGCTTCACAGAGCAGCATGACTTAGATCTCCAAGGCAGCCACTGGCCCAGGAGCGGTACGAATCTGCAGCACCATCTGACATGCTCTGTGCATCATACAGACCTTGGTCCGGCTCGGAGTATATTGTAGCCAATTATAGGGGAGAAGTGTTCCATATTACAGCCTGCTCTAAGCCCGGCCAGGGCCACCACACTAGGCTGCCAGCCATTACCTTCGTCAGTGTCAGGAAAAGGGAAAACTCTCTCTCTTTGCTCACAGAGAACTGTTAGTTTTGCTGACAAGTGCCCCACACTTCCTTTTTCTGAATTCAGAGAAGAGTGACATTTTTTCCCTCAACGAATGAACTATTTCTCAAAGCTGTCAAAATAGCAACCTCCATGGTTTGCCAAGAACTTACCTGGTTGTCTAGGGGATTCACATATCAGGGGACTAAGACTGTTTTCCCCTTTGTTTTACCCTGTTATTGGCCAGTTGTTCCCAACTGTGAGTGTAATATCAGCCAGTGAATTTTAAATAATCCTATTGCCCAGGTATCAGCCAAGATCAAATGAAAATGAATCTGTGGGTTATATCTCTGGGGGGTTCCAGGGCAGGGCCCAGCTTGGCAACCTTAGGTCCATGTCTCTGGTTTCTGTAAATACCTCTATTTACAATTTGAACCCAGCTCTGGTTTAAAGCTAGACAGATGCTCTTGATATTTAAAATGTGTTGTATTAAAGATGAGGCAAGCTCCGTCAGCCTAAGAGGAAAATGAACAGGGAGAAAGCAGTTGATGGCATGGGATGCTGAGCTAGAATGCTGTCGCTGTCACTCTCCTCCCATCAAAAGCTATAGTACTTGGCGTGGGCCTTCATTCCTTTGTTCCCTAGGATCAGTGAAATTCCACTTACATGTATCCTCTTTACTTCACTGCTCTGGCACAGATCCAAGCAATTACACATGTGTGCTAGCTCAGACCGTGTTAAGGTTTGGATCTGGAGTGTTCCCAGAGGCTTGAGTGTCAAGGATTCAATTCCCAATACAGCACCATTCAGAGAAGGATCCTAGAGAGGTGAATAATCCATTGATGAGTTCATAGCTAAATGGGCTACTAAAAGGTGGGGACTAGTTGGAGGAAGTAGGTCACTGGTGCTTGTGCCTCTGAAGGGTATGTCCTATCCTTGTCCCCTTTATGTCTCTGTCTCTGATTCCTGGCTTCCATGGGGTATGCAGCTTTGCTACAATATGTCCTTCTGCCTACACAGGCCCAGTAACAATGGAACCCAGTGGTCATGGACTGAACCCTCTGTAGTCTTGAAACCAAATTCATCTTTCCTCCCTTTTTTTTTTTTAATTAAAAAATTTTTTTTCTTTTGAGACAGGGTCTTGCTTTGTAGTTCAGGGTGGCCCTGAGCTTACTATGTAGCCCAGGCAAGCCTCGAACTCAGCAATCCTCCTGTCTCTACCTCCTGAGTGCTGAGATTACAGGCATGAGCCACCACACCTGGCATTGTGCTATGTGGTACTGATTGCCAGTAGGTGTGAGTCATCATGCCTGGTATTGTTGTATGTGGTTACCTGGGATCAAACCAGGGAACTTGCAATTGCTAGGCAGGCACTGGAACCACTGAGCTAAATCTCCAGCCCTTTCTTCCTTTTAAGTTGTTACCTTAGGTATTTTGTCACAGGGACAAACATCTGACTAGCACAGACTGTTGTAGAACAATATCACAGAGTGGGTGACTTAAACAACAGACAAATATTTTGCATAGTTCTGGAGGAGAGAAGTCTAAGGTCATGGTGCCAGTCCTGTCAGGTTCTAGTGAAGGCTGTCTTCCTGTTTGAGAAAGCAGGAAGGACCTTCTGCAACCACATACAACAATACCAGGAGTGGTCACTCATGCCTACCAACAATAAGTACCACAGACCACAATGCCAGATGTGGTGGCTCCTGCCTGCAATCCCAGTACTCAGAAGGCAGAGGCAGATAGCTAAGTTAGAGGCTTACCTGGGCTATATAGTGAGCTCAGGGCCAGTTTGAACTACAAAGTGAGACCCTGTCTCAAAAAAAAAAAGTGTGTGCATTCTTTTTCTACTCTTGAATGAATGAATGATAGTTAAGCTGGGTATAGAATTATACTTTGATAGTACTTTTCTTTCAGGACTTTGCAAGAGTTCTTCCCATGTTTTCTGCTCTCTCATGATGTTGCCACCATGAATTTTCTTTCTTTTGAATTCATCTTGTCTTATTTTCTCTGATAAGATTTTTCTTTACATGTTTTACAATGATATCTGGGTACTTACATATGTCATAGTGAAAGTACAAGTTCCTTTGCATCCATAGCTAGAGTTCTTAGTAAACTCTAACTGCAATATTGGAAAATTTCTTATTACTACCTCTGTGAGCATCATTTCTCTTTTATTCCCTCTTTATTTTTTCTTGGATTTAATTTTATTTTAGACACATTCTCATATATTGCCCAAGCTGGCCTTGAATTTCTCAGCAGATGTGATCCTCCTGCTTAGTTTTGCACTCAGCTGGGATTATGGGAAGGAACCACTGTGCCTGGAGTTTTTGAGAATTTCTTATTAGCTGTATATTATTGCCTTTTAGTCTGCTACTTAACCATCATTTCATTCTTTTTTTTTTGGTGGAAACAGGGATCGAACCCAGGATCTTGAACTTGCGTGGCAGGTGTCAGCACCACTGAGCTACATCCTAGGCTCTGTTCATTTCATTCTTTATAAAACACAATTTCTCTCTTGGTGCTAGATTATGGACAATTTCTTCAGTACTGCTTCTCATTAATGGAATTCTCTTTTACCATGACTTCATAGAGTTTATCTGACTCCCCAAATTTATGTATTTTAATACCTACATTTAAATTTCATTGTTTTATAACTTATTTTTGTTTTACTTTGCCTATTTGTTGTTTCATAATTTATGATTTTATAGTTGTTAATCATTCCTTTATACTTTTGAGGAACCTAAACATATTCCCATAACACTTGTTACTATTACATTTGTTAGTGTCAGACTGCCCTTTGAAGGAAGTTCAGCTTCTACTTTTGCTTTCTTAGTTTCACTTTTCTTTTTTTTTTGAGACAGGGTCTTGCTTTGTAGTTCAGGCTGGCCCTGAGCTCACTCTGTGGCCCAGGCAAGCCTCAAACTCAGCAGCCCTCCTTGCCTCTGCCTCCGGAGTGCTGGGATTATAGGCATGAGCCACCACGCCCAGCACTGTGGTATGTGGTATTGATTGCTGGTGGG